>PVHX01004401.1:0-53923 GCA_004024805.1 Geosciurus inauris
GGGTGCGGTGGCTCATGCTTGTAATCCCAGCACTTAGGGAGGCTGAGACAGGAGAATCGCGAGTTCAAAGCCAGCCTCTTCAACAGCGAGGCACTAAGCAACTCAGTGAAACCCTGTCTCTACATAAAACACAAAATAGGGCTGGGGATGTGGCTCAGTGGTCAAGTGCCCCTGAGTTCAATCCCCAGTACCAAAAAAAAAAAAAAAAAAGAAAAGAAAAATTACATTAATCATATTGAGAATCTCTCATATGATAAGCATATTTGCTCCTGCTGCTTTTAAAATTCTCTCTTTTGACAATTTCATTATAAAGTGTCTCGCTGTGGAACTCTCTAGAATCTCTCATATGATAAGCATATCTGCTCCTGCTGCTTTTAAAATTCTTTTGACAATTTCATTATAAAGTGTCTCGCTGTGGAACTCTTATCCTTCATGAGGTCCAATGAGATGATTTTCAATGTGTAGGTTGATATCTTTTATCAATGTAGGAAGTTTTCAGCAGTTATTTTTTCAAATATTCTGTCCCTTGCTCTTTCCTCTCCTTGTGAGATTCTTTTGTTGATACTGTAATAGTGACGTTTTTGTGTGCTACACCCAACATTTGGGACCACCTCTAAGATAGTTATTATTAACTGTTTCTGCCCCCTACATAAGGGGACATACTTCCCTGTTTCATTCCGTATCTCATGATTTTCTTTTGTTCAAAACTAGACACGTTTAATAATATCTGTAACCAACTCCGAATTCTAATACTCCTGGTTTGTTTTGTTGGTTTTCTGGACCAATCTACAGAAATATGTATATAAATACACAAATGTGATCCTCATGCCTCTTGCCTCAGCGTCCCACATACACCATGATATCCTGCCCCAAATGAATTGCTTTAAGTAAAAATGGAGACAAATCAAAGAAAACATAGAACATCCACAAATAAAATGAACTATTTGGAACCAATGATTTTATTTTTGGTGCTGAGGATTTAACCCAGGAGTGCTTTACCACTAAGCCACACCTCCAGTTCTTTTTATTTATTTCTAAGACAAGGTCTAGGTTGCTTAAGCCCTCACTAAGTTGCTCAGGCTGGCCTTGAACTTTTGATCTTCCTGCCACAGCCCCCCCATGTTGCTGGAATTATAGGTGAATGCCATTGCACCCCGCAGAAACCGTGAATTTCAAATTCACATTTATTGAAAAATGAAATAAAGAATATAAAAAATAGTACATTATTAGTGTTTTTAATGAAAGGGGCCCAAACTTGATTTTATCATGTCTATGTAATTCTGGGTTAAATCCTTCAACTTCTCTGAAACTTGGTTTCCTCTTTTACAAAATGAGATGACACTAATTTCATGCAGTTATTCTGATGACTAGATAATGAAAACAAAAGTATTTGATAATACTTTTCTGTAAAAACATGAGCATATTGTTATTTTTAAAGAATAGGAATGTTGTAAGTAGTTGCAAAATCAACCAAAAAACACAGGCTGCATAGCATTCTTTCTTTCTATGCTGTCATACTGACTTCAGAGTATATTACGATAGTATGAAATCAGATTGTAGTATCATAATGGAAAAAAAGCCAGTGTAGCTACATAAAAGCCTTTAAGTACTGCCTTATAATATCTCATGTACATGTTAATATATTTAAACATTTTATTTTTTGATAACTAAAAATTAGAGAAAATTAAAACTACATTGTCAAGAACATCTGAAAACTATAACAGGACTGAATCATTTGTGTATGAAAATTAAATAGACTTTGCTTAGAGTTCTTTAGGAAATAACCATTTTAAAATTCCACTTAAAAACTTGGAAAATACAATATTCTATCAATTAATCTCAACCTTAATTAACACTGTATATTTAAATGTTAAATACATATTATTGTTCTTGGGTATTCCAAGCAACTCTCCTTCAATAAACTGCCCTCTATCCAGAAATCCCAAACCAGAAGAAACTATTGAAACCTTTGTATGCATAATACTTTTAAGAAAAGGTGAGCTGAAAAGGTACATACTGAGAGTTTACTCCAAAAGCAAAGTTTAGCAGAGACACCATTCAATTTCTGAAACATTTTATACAAATGGGTAGTATAATGGTAATATCAGAAAACAATGAAAGATACTTAAGGTATTAAAAACTGAACTACAACAAAAAATTGGGCAGTCTATCTCATACAAACAAGATATTTCACCATTAGTAATTTTTTCCCAAGTAAATACTTAGGTAAAGGCATATAGACTTTCCTAATTATAATATGTATGTAAATTTTATATATACATTTTATAAAATTATATTAAAGAAGGCTGTTATAGATGTGTCATCAAAACAGGAAATAAAACTGCATTCTAGAATATTTCAATCTTTGTGAAAATTTTACAAATATAATTGTGGACATCTATGTAAATAGCTATATGAATATAAAAAAACCATCAATACCAGTTATCTATAAATATAGAGGTTAGGTACACTTTTTGCTTTTTTGCTTAACTCTATTTTCTTCATTTTCCCTCATGAATTATTTTTCTACCAAATAAAAATGACTATGTTTTACAAAATGTCTTTTTAAATTTAAAAATATTTGGCATTCAATTCAATTTTAATGTAAAAAAATTTTTTTTTTCTTTTCCAGTGCTGGAGATTGGATTTGGATCCTTATATATGCTAGGCCAGCACTCTATCACTAAGCTACAACCCTAGCCCCAGTAACATTTTAATATTAAACATAATTTGATTTCTAAATTAACCCATTCCTTTAGTTAAAAAGGTACTTTATACTTCACATGTTAGAATCTTCAATTTATAATAAAAAAAAATACACAGATATTATAAATTTACCTAATAATTTGTCCTTCTTCTTCTGGAGTTGCTGGTCGTAATCCCAGAACTATGTGACAAACCTACAGGGGAAATGGTAAATAAAACTTCATTGACTGGTATAAATGACTAGGCTGTGTAATTTTTCACATTTTCTGCATGAGATCTGCTTTTTTTAGATGGGAATCTGAATTAGCCATAGTTTTCAATGATGAATTAGCAATGATTTAGCCGATTAAATATTTATTACCTATAGTTGTGGTATTTAAAAAAAAATTTTTAGCTGGGCACAGTGGCGCAAGCCTGTAATCCAGCACTTAGGGAGGCTGAGACAGGAGAATCGCGAGTTCAAAGCCAGCCTCAGCAACGGCGAGGCGCTAAGCAACTCAGTGAGACCCTGTCTCTACATAAAACACAAAATAGGGCTGGGGATGTGGCTCAGTGGTTGAGTGCCCCTGAGTTCAATCTCCAGTACCAAAAAAAAAATTTTTTTTTTAAATGGAGATTAACTTCCAATCTCTAAGAGGGGATGGGATGGAAGAGAAGAAACAAAAGGAAAGGGAAGGAGAAGGGAAAATAGAAATACAAAAGGAACAACTCAGAACATTTTATTAATAGTTCCCCTCCCCATGGTAGGGACTGAACTCAGGGCCTCACTCGTGACAGGCAAGCTCTCTACCACTGAGCCACACCCCTATCCCTGATATTATATTTTTAAATGTCATGCTCTTAGCATATTTTCATTGTTGTAAAGTGTACCATTGGAAGTTCATGCCACAATTTATCCAACTACTATTGATATGTACATAGGTCATTGTTTGTTTTAGGCTATAACACAGGGCATATAAGAATGTACATATAAGACTATATGTCTTTTGGTAGTTAGTGAAAAACTGTAGGATTATACCAGGGTATATGTGATTGATGGGTCACAGGGTATGCATATGCTCCAAGATTCATCAATATTGTGAAACAATTTCCAAAGTAATTATAACAATATATATTCCCATTAGTACTGTGTAACAGTTACACTAACTTATTATTTAACAATAACAATTCATAGAATTCCAAGCATGGTTTTAATATATATTTCCCCAGGAACTAAAAAGGTTATCCTCTTTTCATAAATCTATCAGGTATCTTGATATTCTTTTTTGTACTTATGTACAGTACCTATTTGGGGTTTGTTTGATTTTTTATTTTTTTGCACATTTTTTATGTTCAGATTCTGTATTTTTCTGATTTTTGTTCTGTGTATGCTCTATATTAAGTTGTTAATTGGATATAGGTATTGCAAGTATCTTCTTACATTCTGTGCTTATCTTTTCATTCTCTTAATAGTATCTCTCTGGGCTGTAATTGTAGCTCAGTGGTAGAGCGCTTGCCTTGCATGTGTGAGGCACTGGGTTCTATCCTCAGTATCACATAAAAATAAATAGGTAAAGATATTATGTCCATCTACAACTAAAAAATAAATAAATAAATAAATCCTTTAAAAATAGTATTTCTCTCTTGTTAAATGGTTATGTCTTGATAAAAAACAGTAATTTCACTGAAGAATAGCTTAACAATCTTTTCCTTTATGGTTAGTACATTTATGTGCCTTTGATACCTCAAGAATTTTGAGAAGCTTCAGTGGGCATTCATGCTCTATTTTACTATCTTCCAGTGGTGTATAGGATAATGTAGTTCTTTCTTTTCATAATATATAGTTATGCAGTCTACATGTGGTACTGCTAGCTATTATATAATGGAAAAGATACAGAACTACTGGTACTATTACCTTCTGTACCTATTATTTACCTTAAACATACCTGGAAAAGGAGATTCAAAAATTCATTGGCAAGAACATTTTTCACACTCCAGATCTGATAGTCTTCCAGAGTAAGATGGCCCATCTGAAAAAAGATATCCGAAAAGGTCTTATGTTAAGAATATCCTTATTTTTTATAGCATTTGAATAAACATGGTTTATTTAAACTTATACTAGTCATGCTTCTAAAAGTAAAACACTAATTTAGAGTAGATGTTTTGTGTTCATTTGATAAGCAGGCCAGATAGTATAAATTTACAAGTAACAAAACTTACACAAATTCCATTTGTATTTTTGTTCATGCAGTCAATGGTAAATCTTTATCCAATCTTTATCATGGATAATTTTTTTTTTGGTACCGGAATTTGAACTCAGGGGTACTCAACCACTGAGCCATATCCCCAGCCCTATTTTGTGTTGTATGTAGAGACAGGGTCTCACTGAGTTGCTTAGCGCCTCACTATTGCTGAGGCTGGCTTTGAACTTGTGGTTCTCCTGTCTCAGCCTCCTAAAGTGCTGGGATTACAGGCATGTGCCACTGTGCCCGGCTTATCATGGATAATCTTTATTCAATAAGACTTAGAAAGTAACTTTAGATATTTGTGCTTCAAGGCCTATGAAAAACCACAAAAAAAGCCAGGTGTGGTGGTGCACACCTGTAATCCCAGGACTTTGGGAGACTGAGACAGGAGAATCACGAGTTCAAAGCCAGCCTCAGCAACAGTGAGGCGCTAAGCAACTCAGTGAGACCCTGTCTCTACGTAAAAGTCCCCCCTAAAGAATAGGGCTGGGGATGTGGCTCAGTGATCGAGTACCCCCAAATTCAATCCCTGGTACCAAACAAACAAACCACAGAAAGTTCTAGGTGGGCAAAATGGAATATTTATTAAGTTTTGGGGGGAAAAAAACCAGACTTTCTGGCTTATGCTCTGTCATTCTAACAATATTCTAAGATCTTCTTAGAAACATAAGGTAACAACATTAACAGGCTTAGAGATTTATAAAAACTTAATATATGTCAAGAATGAATATCTACATAACAGTTCTCCAAAACACAACTGAACATATTATTTTCCTAAGTAGAACAAAGTGACATTTTGACATGTCAAAGTATAGTAAAAATTACATAAACCTAGAGAAACCAATACATATTTTTTTCTCATCAGGCCAAAATCTACTCAAATATATGTTATATGTCTAACAATTGCCTAAAATCCTAGATGAGTCATGTATTTAGCTTTTGCTAGTGATATTGATCTATTTTCTTTGCATTATATAATATCATGATACATAATGTTTTAAATTATCCTTATAATTATAGATTGTCATAACAACTTCTGTTTAGATATGTTAACAATTTAAACATTAGCTAAAAACAAACCGGAATAACAAACAAAAGCAAAACCCTTCTTCCTCTTCATTTTCCTAACTTCCCACAAATTAAGGGTAAATTATTGTAAGTTCATTCTTGCATTCTTCTTCTTTTTTTTTTTAAACATACTGTCTTTTTTTTTAAATGCCTTTATTTTGTTCATTTATTTATTTTATGTGGTGCTAGGGATAGAACCCAGTGCGCCTGATGCATGCTAGGCAAGTGCTCTGCCACTGAGCCACAACCCCAGCACTCATTTTTTTTTCCTTTTTTAGTTGTAGATGGACACAATATGTTTATTTTATTTATTTATTTTTATGTGGCGCTGAGGATCAAACCCAGTGCTTCATGCATGTGAGGCAAGCATTCTACCACTAAGCCACAATCCCAGCCCCCTAGCACTCATTCTTGTGTATTTGCCTAGGTATAATTCACTGCAAATTTTATGATTTGTTGGAATGCAAATGTTATGGGTTTAAACTAGGTAGGCCTATGGATATAAATATTTAGTGAATTTCACACACACAATACTACTTTGCATTTTCTTTAAAAGCTAAATCCAAACAGATGTTCTAGTAACATTTACCCTGTCTGTCTTTCGACAGGGTCTTGCTAAGTTGTTGAGGCTGGCCTTGAACTTGAAATCTTTTTGCCTCAGCCTTCTGAGTAACTGGGATTACCGATGTGCCTAGCTTCACCTTCATTCTTTTATGACTCAAATATACTGATGGTAGTCAATTAACAAAGAAAATACACTCATATTTTTAAAAGAGCTTCTGTTCAAGAAGTGAGAAGCAGTGAAAAGGGACAGGCAAACCACAAGATCATGCCTAAGAGTGAATCCTAGAATCTTTCTTTTCTTGATCACTTTTAAAAATTGTTCTGTTTACTCTATTTTTTAAAGAAGCATTTTCTTTCTTCTTTTTGAATATTTTTTGTAGTTGTAGTTGGACAGCATTCCTTTGTTTATTATTTTTTTTATGCAGTGCTAAAGATTGAACCCAGTGCCTCACATGTGCTAGGCAAGCGCTCTGTCGCTGAGCTACATCCCTCTTAATTAAGAGGAAAGTACTTTAAAGAGCTTATTTTTCAAATACAGTACAAGCTGAAAACGTGGATTGAACATATATAATGTAATACATAATAAAAAGGATCTTTGACTTAGAGGCCCATGTACTACTGTTCATACTACAATGCTATCAGAACCCTCAATTCCTTCCATAACCATTCACTGTAAGTGTTTCTCTTACCTTTGAAAATGACTTTTTAACTATAGCAATATACTATAGCAATATGGTTTTAAAAGACAAAGGAGGGGCTGGGATTATAGCTCAGTGGTAGAGGGTTCGCCTCACATGTGTGAGATACTGGGTTCGATACTCAGCACCACATAAAAATAAATAAATAAAGATATCGTGTCCATCTACAACTAAAAAATATTTTTTAAAAAACAGACAAAGGAATAAGTCACACTATACTCAGAATACTATTCAGAGTCTGAAAATCCTAAAATAAATCTCTACTTTTGTACCTAGCATATTGAAGATACCTAATAAACATTTGTGAAATTCAGAAAAAAGTCCTAAGTTGGACAACAGTGTTAAATGAAAAAAACTGGTTAGACAATAGATTATACAGTATTATGCAACTCTTTAAAATATAATATATTAGGACTGGATATATAGCTCTTATGTTAGACATTCTAGAATTGTTTAAAGATGAAATGGACTCATTTAGAGATAATATGGAGATATTTTAACTATAGATCCAGAGAAGTACTTGGTAAGGATGATGCAGAAGGATTAATTGAACATGTAAACAAGCTGCACATCTCCATTGAGAATATATACTAATTTTTTTGGTACCGGGGATTGAACTCAGGGGTATTTGACCACTGGGCCACATCCCCAGCCCTATTTTGTGGTTGTTTTTTTTTTTTAAATATTTACTTTTCAGTTGTAGGTGGACAGAATATCTTTATTTTTTTTATGTGGTGCTGAGGATTGAACTTAGTGCCTCAAGCGTGCTAGGTGGGCACACTACCACTGTGTCAAACAAAACCCCAGCCCCCTATTTTGTGTTTTATGTAGAGACAGGGTCTCACTGAGTTGCTTAGCACCTCGCCATTGCTGAGGCTGGCTCTGAACTCTAAATTCTCCTGTCTCAGCCCCCCAAAGTGCTGAGATTACAGGCATGCGCCACTGCACCCGGCTGAGAGTACATACTATTTTTATAAAAAGATATTAGTCATAGCTAGACTCACCTTTGTGGTATCATGTGCATTCAATATGCATTCTACAATGTCAGAGAGATCCATGTGTAATTCCTTTAGAAAGAACAACCCAAAAGAGTAATTAGAAAAGAGTAAGTGGATATAATTCTTATTTTATTATTCAGTAAAGCATACTGTATGTTTTTCAAGTATTTAAAAAATACTATAAATAGAGTCTCATACTGTTTTTAAAATTAAAACATTTTCTTGTTATTTCATTCTTTATACAATAAGTTCAATTTATTACATTTGTCTAAGCCAAACTCTCTCCCAATTTTAAATCTTTAGCTATGAATATTTTGAGCAGCATAATAAAGCAACTGAAAAAGTATTAGTAAATGCTGTTCTCTTTCTCAAATCATTCAATACAATTTTCTGTTGTACGCAATAAGCTTATACGCAATAAGGTATAAACAATCAGAACTTACGGGGATATCATCAGTTCGGTTGTCCTTCCAGACCTCTAAAAGTGCAACTACCATGTCTCTCAATTCAACCCTGGAGAGAACTCCATCACGGTCAACATCAAATACCTTGAAACAAACTAATAACAAGAAACTCTTACAAAAGGAAATTATATTCATATTAAGAAGTATTTACTTTTATTAGAAGCTTCAATTGTATAATTAATTTCTCAAATAAGTATATCATGGAGTAGTTCTCATCAGTGGCAGACTACATATTACATTTTTTAGAACTCATAGGACTTCCTGCACAGACTTTTTCAATCTATTTCAAAATTATTACTCAAGTTTGGGGAGACCTCTCTATCAGCCAAATTTAGACCTAACTTACTTATAAACTGGAAAGCATAAATATTATAATACCTTACAGGTTTTGAGGAGATAATATAAATCTTTAGTTTATTTTCTATCTTTTCTTGTTAGCAGTGCTGGTGACTGAACCCAGGGCATTGAGCATGTTATGCAAGTACTCTACCACTGGGCTATGTCCTCAACCTCCGTAAGTTAATTTGTATTACTCAAAATTGATTATTGCAAAAAGGATGGGACCAGGCATGGTGGTGCTTGCCTGTAATCCCTGCAACCCCAGAGGCCGAGGAAGGAGGACAGCAAGTTTGACATCAGTCTGGGCAATTAATCAAGATCTTAACTCAAAAAGAGTAGGCAGGAGCCGGGTGCAGTTGTACACGCCTGCAATCCCAGCACTTTGGGAGGCTGAGTCAGGAGAATCAAGTTCAAAGGCAGCCTCAGCAATGGCAAGATACTAAGCAACTCAGTGAGACCCTGTCTCTAAATGAAATACAAAATAGGGCTGGGGATGTGGCTCAGTGATCAAGTGTCCCTGAGTTTAATCCCTGGTACCCCCCCCCCTCAACAAAAAAAAAAGAATAGGCAGGGGCTGGGGTTACAGCTCAGTGGTACAGTACTTTTCTAGCACATGTGAGGGACTGGGTTCAATCCTCAGCACCACAGAGTAAGTAAGTAAATAAATAAGTTAAATAAAGGTATTGTGTCAACCCACAACTTAAAAAAAAAGAAAGAAAGAAACACATAGGCAGGGGCTGAGGATATAGCTCAGTGGTAAACCACCCCAAGGTTCAATCCCTAGTGCCATTAAAAAGAAAAAGAATAACAGATTATTGCACAGTTGTTTCACAGATGCTTGAAATATCTCAATTACAATAAGAATCAGAACAAGGATAATGTAAGGATAATTTGCTTTCACTTTATCTCCACAAATGTAACTAATCTATATTCAATTTTTGTTAAGAACAGTTTCAACTCTTTAAAGAAGTTCAAATGCAATACACTAAGAAATAGAAAATCAGCCCTTTGCTAATTAATTCCAAGTGAATTACTCTAGTTGGTTAATTTCCATTGAAACATCAGCAAAATAGGAATTTTAAAACTTTACAAAAACTTTTACAGGGAGTAATTAATCTCACATGAGAGGCAGATTTCAGTCTCTTTATTTAACACTGAATTTTTTTTTTTTTTTTGATACTGGAGATTGAACTCAGGGGCACTCAACCACTGAGCCACATCCCCAGCCCTATTTTGTGTTTATGTAGAGACAGGGTCTCACTCAGTTGCTTAGTGCCTCTCCGTTGCTGAGGCTGGCTTTGAACTCGCAATCCTCCTGTCTCAGCCTCCCAGAGTGCTGGGATTACAGGCGTGCGCCACTGCACCCAGCTTAACACTGAATTTTAATGAAAACAATTTATCACATAGCCAGTTTGGAATAATGGTCTATCAACAGAGAATAAAAAAGAAATGTGAATTTTTAAGATTAAAAAATAACCTATTTCATAAATCCATAAATAATAATTATGGTATTTAATCAATTAAATGTATAAGTACATTACTAAAGATACAAATATCAAGTAAAATACCCCAAATAGGCAAATTTGTGAAGTTCTATTTTAGAAAGACAGAAATAACATCCTAGTAAATATATTTGATTTAAATTCCAATTAAATGTAAATTGCTGCATTTTCTCAAATATGGTTAAGATTTAATAATGCATTATAAATTTTGCTATAACAACATTTTAGCTATTTAAAAGGTCATTTTATTTTAGTACTTAATAAAATTATATTCTGATCATAAATTTCATTTTTCAAGTAAAATATTAATGTATGCAAGTGAGAGAAAATGAATTACTCTTCAAATTATGCAAGACACAAAATTCTCAATATAAACTAACAAAAAATATTTCTTAAATGCATACAATTTTAATTTATCATGAATTACAAATTCTTCAGGAAAATGAACCCATTATTAATAGCACATATCCATAACTACTCCCTAGTAAAATAGACAATTACTTCCTTAGATTGACTTTAGTAAAATTCCAAAGTGAGATTAATATTTGACAAACCTGACAGTCATAGAAACTCAAGCCTTAATCCACAGATAATCTTACATGCAGGAAAGCTGATTTTCTCTCTACACGTTTTGCAATTTTCCTGAAACTGTTTATCATACTTACATTTTTGTCTTTCAGCTAGGGGTCCCCTGCAACAAGCTGATAACCCACAGGATATCTCCTTAAAGTCTATGTGATTGTCACGATTTTCATCAAAAGCATTAAACAAACCTATAAAATGGAAAAACACATCACAAATCACAGCCAACAAACTCTAATGTTAACACTGGCATGTTTATGAAATGAGGAATGACTTTCCTATGAACTGACTGAAATTAAAAAATGAAAAAAGTTTATCAGTAGCTCAGTGTCTCAGGAATTCTTTCTTTTCTTTTCTTTTCTTTTTGGTACTGGGGATTGAACTCAGGTGTATTCAACCTCAGAGCCAGCCCTACGTTGTGTTTTAGAGACAGGATCTCACTGAGTTGCTTAGCGCCTTGCCGTTGCTGATGCTAGCTTCGAACTCACAATTCTCCTGTCTCAGCCTCCCAAAGTGCCAGGATTACAGGTGTGCACCACTGCGCCTGGCAGAAATTATTTCTTTTTCTCTTGGTATAATTATAACTGAAACATATGATCCTGGCACAAAACGTATTATAATCCTTTATTGTTTGGTTATATCTTTCTGTAGCTTTCTTTTATCAATTCTAAGAACTTAAAAATGTCTATAATTTATTTTTAAAATAAGAACCAACACAGGACAGAAATTATAATAATCATCCTTAGAAAAATTTAACTGTTCAGGGACTGGGGCTGTAGCTCAGTGGTAGAGTGCTTGCCTCACATACGTGAGTCACTGGGTTCGATCCTCAGCACCACATAAAAATAAATAAATAAGATAAAGATATTGCATCCATCTACAACTAAAAAAAAAAGAAAAATTTAACTGTTCAGTAAGTGAATTTTTTTTTTTTTTTTTTTTTTGGTACCAGGGATTGAACTCAGGGGTACTTGATCAGTCAGCCATATCCCCAGCCCTGTTTTGTATTTGATTTACAGACAGGGTCTCAATGAGTTGCTTAGCGCCTTGCCCTTGCTGAGGTTGGCTTTAAACTCGCAATTCTCCTGTCTCAGCCTCCCAAAGTGCTGGGAATACAGGCATGTGCGACCATGCTCGGCTCAGTAAGTGAATATTTAAAGACACACCATCATATCTTTAATAAACTCCCATAAAGCTCTTTTTTATGAAGCAAAGGGAATTACACTATACTACAAGAAACAAATTCTCTACACAGTACCTTCTTTGTACCACTTAATCTTTCACATATGAATGTTTTAAATTTCAGAAATGAAAAGGAATTTATAATTTAATCTTATGTTTGTAATTTTTTATAAAAAGTAGAAATGAAATGTTTTTGTTTTCAAATGAAAAAATAAACCAATCTACAATTCTAAAAAGGCAAAAATACAACTGACTGTTGAAGTAAGCTGGAAACCTAGAGCACTATCTGCTCTGGCCCCCTAACTAGTACTTCTGAAGTATCTGAGGTACCTGAAAAATACAGATTATATATCTCAAGAAACTAATTCAGTATCCTCCATTTGAAGATTAGAAAACTGAAACTCAGTGGGAGTCAAGTGATTTACCAAAAGTAACTTAAAATCTTCAAAAGCCGGTTGGGGGTGTAGCTCAGTGGTAGAGTATTTGCCTAGCATGTGCACAGCCCTGGGTTTGATACTCAACACTGCAAAAACAAAAAACAAACCAACCAACCAACCAAAAAAAAAAAAAAAACCTTCAAACCAGAAGTAGAACCCAAGTATTCAGATTCCAATTATGATTTTTATGATGTCATTCATAATGACTCTGTATTTTTTAAGTCATAGTAACAAGTTTAGAGCTATATCAAACCTGAGATGTTCTAGTTTAGTAGCTGCTGCTTTTTTGATGATACAGGGGATTTAACCTAAAGCCTTGTATATGCTAAAGAAGCACTCTACCACTGAGCTGCATCCTAGCCCTAGTCTAGAAGTTTCATATTTTCCCCTCCTCCCCTGAGGGGTTGGGGATACAGCAGTAAAATCTTATCTGAAAGAAAAAAAGTGGAAGCACCTTAGAGAGGAATAGGTTACACCTATTCAGTGGCCACCACCATCCCTTACTAGAGGACAATTTCATAACCTCTGACTTGTTCAAACTCAGTTTATATATGAGGACATTAGGTGTAGACAGCTAAGCTGATTATGTAAAGCAAAATAGGTAGAAAATGAAACTCAAAACTACTGAACTATACTATCTGCAAGAAACCTGAAAACCTACAAGAATATAACCTTTTAGAATTAGTTAGAAATAAGAGATGGGTTCAGGCATATTTATTTACCAATGAACATCTATATAAAATTGAATAATTCCCACCTTCACTTAGAGATGGACGAATAGGTGGAGAAACCAATGGGCCAAAGGTCTCTAAATCGAATCGCCCAGTCCTTGATTGAGCCTTCAGCAACCAATAGCGTTTCTCAAGATCGATGATGTCGGATTCCTCCACTGAATCAAATTGAACAAGATTGTAAAATATCAGAATGCTCTTCTTGGCCATTAGTTCATCCAGATCATATACCTTTTACTTTCTCAATTACTAAAAATAATTATGATCAAAACAAAATAATAAAACATAGATTTATTTTATATAAATAAATAATAAAATATAGATTTATTTATTTATATCTAAAATTATATAGGATGGCTTCGAATATAGCTCAGTGGTACAGCATTTGACTTGCATGTGCACTATCTTGGATTCAATTCCCAGTCCCACAATAGAACAAAATCAAGCAAATAAAGTTATTAGGCAAATTAAGTCATAATAATAAGTTCCCCATTCAGTACACTGTTTAACTCCAACACAATATGTAAAATATTATACAACTGAGCCATTTTTTTTGGACATTTCACACTTGTAATGTGTTTTCGTTTTTTGTTAATTTTCAACCTGTACCTTAGATTTAAAGTTTCAATGTATAGCTTTTCCCCTGGTGAAACTATAAACATTGTAACAGCAGGACCCATGTGTAATTCATCCTGTCAACATGCTGACTGACTTACATATTCAATACTTCTTGAATAAAAGGAAGATATATATAGTAAATGATGACATAAGTAACAAAGTCAGTAAATGACAGGAGATGGAGGAGGATTCACAATATGCTGGGTAACAGCAAAATCATGAAAGCATGAACATGAGTATCTCCTTTCATTCATCAAAAGATATGTTAAAAATACAGACAAGCTCAACCAGGGTTACAACTTATATGTTTTATACTTCCAAAGAATTAAAGTAAAATTTAGAAAACATGTAAGATATTCATTGTCAACTAAACATGGCAATGAAGTGATCCTACTGAAATGTAAATGTGGGAAACGTTCCTTTCTGACCAGATTTGCCCTCCTGACATAAACTAGAAAACTGTATAAAATATATTACACTATTTCTAGAAATTAGAGAATAAACAGTGTAGGACTATAATCCTTCAGATAAAGGAAACTAAAGTAAGAGTTTCTACTACCCTGGCTTTCTATCTGTAGTCACTTTCAAGACCTTAGCAAGGGATGAGAAACCAAATCGATTTCAGATAGTTTAGTTGAGAATATTCAGGGAGTTTGAGATAGCTGATACTTGGAGAGCTTAAGTACTAGTGAGAAAAGAGTTATGTAAAGAAACAGCTCAGAGGGCTGGGGTTATGGCGCAGTGGTAGCGTGCTCGCCTAGCACGCGGGAGGCACTGGGTTCGATCCTCAGCACCACATAAAAATAAAATAAAGCTATTGTGTCCACCTATAACTAAAAAATAAATATAAAAAAAAAAAAGAAAGAAACAGCTCGGAAAATCTGCACAGGTGTCTTATTGAATTTTGGTAGAACACTATCCTGTGTATGCACAGAATGAAACTCATTGAGGCTGAGCTAGAACAAATAAATCCTGAGAAATTGTAAGCTGAAAAATTCCCAGAGCTCATAGAGGGCTAGGAGACACCACATAACATTATAATGCCTTCCAATAAAAGAACACAGAAAAGAAGTAGGAAAATGTGACCCAAAATCCAGGATAAAAATTAGTCAATAGAAAAAGTCCAAGAAATACCAGATGACGGAATTAGCAGACAGGGCTTCAAAATATCTATTAAAAATACCTCAAGAATTAAAGAAAAACATGAATATATTGAAGGAAAAAAAGACACTGAAGATGAAAATTATAATATTATACATTATTTAAAAATTCACAGGAGAACTTACCAGATTATAAACTAGAGAGAGGAGAGATCAATGAATGTGAACACTGGTTAATACAAACTATTAAATAGAAGCATAAAGAGAAAAAGGCTAAAAAATTATTAGAACCTTAGTGACTAATAAGTCAATATCAAACACATGAGCAACTGGGGTCCCAGGAAGCGATGAGCACAAAATATTTGAAATAATAATAGCTAAAAATCTTCTAAATTTGGTAAAACATGATGAGCATGGTAGCATATGCTTGTAATTCCAGTGACTCAAGAGGATGAGACAGGAGTATTCCAAGTTCAAGAACAGCCTGGAAACAATGCAAGACCCTGTCTCAAAATAAAAAAAGGATTGGAGATGTAGCTCAATAGTAAAGTGCCCCTGAATTCAATCCCCAGTATCAAACAAGAAATCAATTTGGTGAAAACATATCCCCCAGATGTAACTACACCAAGGCAAGTCATAATCAAATTGCTGAAAAACATAAAATATTGGGGATAGGGATGTAGTTCAGTGGTAGAGTACTTGCCTAACATACACTGGCGCTAGGCTTGTTATCCAGCATAGCAAAAAGCGAGGGAGGAAGGGAGGGGAGGGGAGAAATCTTAAAGGCACCAAGACAGGAGGAAAATATAGTAAATACTACAAATTAGAGAACAAATTTCTCTTTCAAAATACGGGAATCAGGGGCTGGGGTTGTGGCTCAGTGGAGAGCGCTTGCCTAGCATGTGTGACGCACTGGGTTCAATTCTCAGCACTGCATACAAATAAATGAATAAAATAAAGGTCCATCAACATCTAAAAAAATAATAATAAGGGAATCACATAAGGGGGGCAGTTCTGAAAGAAAAAAAATTTGAAATTATAAATATCCATGTAAGTATTCTTCAAAATAAAGGCACCAGGAAGACATGTTTGGACAAATTTTAAGCCAAAAATTCATCGATGACAGAACTACTCCAAAAAGAATATTAAAGGACATTTTTTCAGAAAGAAGAAAATGACATCAGATAGAAATTGGTGTCTATACAAAGAATACTGCATTAAAAAAAAAACAAACAGAAATGCCTTATCTCTTACTTCCACAGAGATGACAACATTTATCTTACCAGAATTTTTTTAAAAATATTCTTTTAAATTGTACATGGACACAATATCTTTATTTATTTTTATGTGGTGCTGAGGATCGAACCCAGTGCCTCATACATGCAAGGCAAGTGCTCTACCACTGAGCTACAATTCCAGCCCCTTACCAGATTTTGAATACAAATTTGGTTGTAGTTTTACAATCATTTACCTCTAGTTTAAATGATTTGAAAATGAGTGCAGATTTCTATTGAGGATATTCCTGAAACTGGTTTTTGAAGCTATGACACTACTATCATAGTCTGAGGGGTACACATCTATTTATAAAAATAAAGTTTTATTAGAACACAGCCATACAATTTATTTACATATTGTTTATGCCTGCATTAGCAATGCAGAAATGAGTAAATGCAACACAGAGTCCAACCAAAGATACACAAAATCTGAAATATTTACTATCTGCCTCTTTAAGAAAATGTTGGCAATCCTTGTATCAGACTTTGAAATTGCAGACTTCAAGACTTCAAAAGTGTAAGAAACCACAAAACAAAAAGACTTCAGCCGTGAGACTGAAAGACTCTGAAGATCTGAGACTTAAAAATTGTAAGGCCCTGCCCAAACTTCAAGATTGAGAGATCTTTTTTGTTTTTGCTTTTGGTACCGGGGATTATCTCAGGGGTACTCGACCACTGAGCCACATCTCCAGCCCTATTTTGTGTTTTATGTAGAGACAGGGTCTCACTGAGTTGCTTAGCACCTCCCCATTGCTCAGGTTGGCTTTGAACTTGCAATTCTCCTGTCTCAGCCTCCCAAAGTGCTGGGATTATAGGCTTGTGTCATTGCACCCAGCTGATCGCTCTCTTTTAAAAGACTTGTTATATCCACATACTCCTACCCCTACACATAGTCTCCTTGACTGCCAATACCCCCCACAATAATGGTATATTCGTTACAATTAATAAACCTACACATATTTTTCAAAGTCCATAATTTACATTAGAGTTCACTCTTGGTATTGCTCCTTCAATACATTTGGACAAACATATAATGTTTCCACCAAGTATCAAAGAGAGTAATTTCACTTCCCTAAGAATCTTCTATTTTCTGCCTATTCATCCCTCCCTCCTTAATAACCCTTGGGCAACACTGATCCTTTTTACTGTCATAAGATTTCTTTTCTCTTTTCAGCCTGCCACCAGTCTCCACAAAATTTCCACATGAGAGAATTACTGGGAGGAGAGGATTATCTTTCCATTTGAGGCTTTTTTCAGATTCAAAGCTGAGGTTTCTCAAAAAGAGGTCAGCTGAGATGGAAAAATCTCTCGTGCTCTTGGATAGGCAGAATCAATATTGTCAAAATGGCCATACTACCCAAAGCACTAGACAGTTTCAATGTGACTCCAATTAAAATCCCAATGTCATTCCTTATAGAAATAGAAAAGGCAATCACAAAATTCATTTTGAAGAATAAGAGACCCAGCCGGGAGTGGTGGCTCACGCTTGTAATCCCAGCACTCAGGGAGGCTGAGACAGGAGAATCGCAAGTTCAAAGCCAGCCTCAGCAATGGGGAGGCACTAAGCAACTCAGTAAGACCCTGTCTCTACATAAAACACAAAATAGGGCTGGGGATGTGGCTTAGTGGTCGAGTGCCCCTGAGTTCAATCCCCAGTACCAAAAAAAAAAAAAAAAAAAAAGAATAAGAGACCCAGAATAGACAAAGCAATCCTTAGCAAAAAGAGTGAGGCAGGAGGTATCACAATACCAGACCTTAAATTATACTACAAAGCTACAGAAACAAAACGGCATGGAACTGGCACCAAAATAGACATGTAGACTAATGGTATAGAATAGAAGATACAGAGACAAACCCACTTAAATACAGTTATCTTATACTAGACAAAGGAGCCAAACACATACACTGGAGAAAAGATAGCCTGTTCAACAAATGGTGCTGGGAAAACTGGAAATCCATATGCAGCAAAATGAAACTAAACCCCTATCTCTCACCATGCACAAAATTCAACTCAAAATGGATCAAAGACCTGGGAATTAGACCAAAGACCCAATGCCAAATAGAAGGAAAAATAGGCCCAAATCTTCATCATGTCAGATTAGGACCATACTTCCTTAACAAGACTCCTATAGCACAAGAAGTAAAATCAAGAATCAATAAATGGGATGGATTCAAACTAAAAAGCTTCTTCTCAGCAAAAGAAACAATCAGTGAAGTGAACAGACAGCCTACACTCTGGGAGCAAATTTTTGCCACACACACATCTGATAGAGCACTAATCTCTAGGATATATAAAGAACTCAAAAAACTTAACACCAAAAAACAAACAACCCAATCAATAAATGGGCCAAAGAGCTGAACAGAAACTTCACAGACGAAGATATACAATCGATCAACAGACATATCAAAAAATGTTCAACATCTGTAGCAATTAGAGAAATGCAAATCAAACTACCCTAAGGGGGCTGGGGTTGTGGCTCAGCGGTTGAGTGCTTGCCTCGCATGTGTGGGGCACTAGGTTCAATCCTCAGCACCATATAAAATAAATAAAGGTATTGTGTTCATCTACAACTAAAAAAAATATTAAAGAAAAAACAAACTACCCTAAGAATTCATCTCTCACCAGTCAGAATGGCAATTATCAAGAATACAAACTGGGGCTGGGGTTGTGGCTCAGTGGTAGAGCACTTGCCTCGCATGCGTGAGGCACTGGGTTCAATCCTCAGCAGCACATAAAAATAAATATTTTTTTTTAAATAAATAAAACAATGTAATTCTTAAAAAAAAAAAGAATACAAACAACAATAAGTGTTGACAAGGTTGTGGGGGAAAAGGCACACTCATACATTGCTGGTGAGACTGCAAATTGGTACAACCAATCTGGAAAGCAGTATGGAGATTCCTTAGAAAACTTGGAATGGAACCACCATTTGACCTAGCTATCCCATTCCTTGGTCTATACCCAAACGGCTTAAAAACAACATACTACAGTGATGCAACCACTTCAATGTTTATAGCAGCTCAATTCACAATAGCTAAACTGTGGAACCAACCTAGATGGCCTTCAATACATGAATGGATAAAGAAACTGTGGTATATGTACACAATGGAATATTACTCAGCAAAAAAAGAGAATAAGCCAGGCGCAGTGGCACAAGCCTGTAATCCCAGCACTAGGGAGACAGGAGAATCACGAGTTCAAAGCCAGCTTCAGCAATGGCGAGGTGCTAAGCAACTCAGTGAGACCCTATCTCTACATAAAACCACAAAATCAGGCTGGGGATATGGCTCAGTAGTTGAGTACCTCTGAGTTCAATCCCTGGTACCAAAAAAATTTTTTTTAAAGTTTAAAAACTAAAAAAATTTTTAAAAAGATAACAAAATTATGGCATTTGCAGGTAAATGAATGGAGTTGGGGAATATCATGCTAAGTGAAGTAAGCCAATCTCAAAAAACCAAATGCCGAATGTTGTCTCCGATAAGTGCATGCTGATCCATAATATGAGGGAGGACACGGGAAGAATGGAGGAACTTTGGTCACAGTGGTGGGAGAGGAGAGGGGGCAGAGGGACAGTAAAGATGGTGGAATATGATGGACATCATAGCCCTAGCTTTATGTATGACTGCGTGTATGTTGTGGCTCTACATTACATACAACAAGAGAAATGAAAAGTTGTGCTCCATCTGTGTACAATGAATCAAAATGCACGCTGCTGGATGGGGTTGTGGCTCAATGGTAGAGTGTTTGCCTAGCACATGTGAGGCACTGGGTTCGACCCTCAGCACCATATAAAAATAAACAAACAAAATAAAGGAATTGTGTCCATCTACAACTAAAAAAAAAAATTTAAAAAAATGTATGCTGCTATCATGTATACCTAAGTCAAATAAATAAAATTTAAAAAGAAAAAAGAAAAAGAAAAGAAAAGTGAATCTGCAAGGGAGATGGAAGTGAGTCTTAAGATGGCTCACCACAACCACAACTACCACATGACAACCACTTTTATCTGCAATTACAAGGTACTCATAAAAGATTAAAGAATAAAATCGCTGTAGGTCAATAAGCTGTCTCTAAGTCCTAAAATGATAAGAAGCACATATTTTGGGATTCAAACATCCCAATTTTGCCATCTATCAGCTATTTGGTCTTGAGAAACTTTAACTTCTTAGAGCCTTCATTTTCTCACTTGTAGAATATATATATATAAAATGAACTTCAGAGATGATACCAGCATTAAATGAGATGACTGATATAGTAGGGAGTTTAGTGCCTCTTGTAGTAAGTGTTCTACATGTATGTGGTAAATCAGAAGCATCCACCATGTAAACTACTTTTGGTGAAAAAAATACAGAAGCTATTGTCAAACATTATATAATATACACATTTATCTGCCAACTGAAATAAATTTTTAAAAGTTAAAATAATTACATAATATTCTGTAAATAAACATTAACATAATGCATTTGATATTGTACTAAAAACTACAGATAATAAAGGTGAATAAGACATAATAAGTTTCAAGTCTAAAAGAAGTAAAAGTTGGTCATTTTAATCTAGTGTAGAATACAACAAAGGAATACATACAGGGTTTTCTGAGAGCACAAACACGAGTAAGCCTTAGAGACATACATTGATTGACTGATTGACTTGTTTGATTGATTTGTTTGTTCATTTGTGTGTATTGAGGATTGAATCTAGGGGTGCTTTACCACTGAGTCACATAGCCCTTTCAGTTTTTTATTTTGGGGCAGGGTCACACTAAATTTCCCAAGGCACTGCTAAACTGCAGAAGCTGGCTTCAAACTTGAGATACTCCTATCTCAGCCTCAGTTATCTTGGATTAGAGGTGAGCACCACTGTACCTGGCAAGACCTTGATATTTAAAGAGGTACATGAAGGGGCTGGGGCTGTAGCTCAGTGGCACAGTGCTTGCCTAGCATGCGTGAGGCACTGGGTTCGATCCTCAGCACCACATCAAAATAATAAATAAATAAAATAAAGAGCCATCAACAACTTAAAAAGAAGTACATGAAGACCATGTAAGGGGTTAACCAAATAAAGACAAAGGAATGTGTCAGGATAATATGTGGCAGGATAAATAAAATTATATGATGTTTATTAAAGTCTGAAGGCAAGACAGATAACTCCAGCGAAAACAAAGTCTTTTAACTCAAAAACAAGGTAAAGGTTAACTTAAAGAAGGAGTCAAGGGCTGAGGTTGTGGCTCAATGATACAGAATTCGCTTAGCATGTATGACACACTGGATTCAATCCTCAGCACCACATAAAAATATAAATAAATAATGAAGTTATTGTATCCATCTACAACTAAAAAATATTTTTTAAAAATAGAAGGAACTAAGATAAAAGGCAATAAAACAGGAAAGAATTTTACTTTCCAACAACAAATAAATGGTGTTAAAGGTGACAGTTCAGCCTAGAACTAGAGGGCAATTCAGGCACAATGTAGACATTTCAAAGACTAGCAAGAGTCTTCAGACTCAGAAGAGAGGACTTAAGAGCTGGCTACAATTCTGTGCACTTGACTATGTCTGTTCATGTACAATAGTAGAGGATGGGATACACAGATTTAAAATTGTGAAAAGCTGATTAAAACTAATTACATTTAGAGTTTTGATCTGTCTCTCTGAGTGTGTTAAGTAACTACAGGAAAAATGAACAGGAAAAGGTTATTACAAGAAAAATCCAAAATACCATGGGTCAAGGAGAAGACAAGCAAAACTTTTTAAAATGAAATTTAATCTTAGGTATTCAAATACCAAGTAATGATAGAAAAATGTAATCATCCTAATTCTAAAAATTAGTTAAGATCCACTAAACCATAAAAACTTGAACTTTGAACTTAAATTCTATATCAGTTTCTTAAACAAAGGTCAACTGGCCATGGTGGCTCATGCTGTAATTATAGTGATTGGACAGCCTGAGACTGGAGGATTATAAGTTGTTTTTTTTTTTTTTTTTTAAATATTTTTTTAGTTGTTGATAGATCTTTATTTTATTTGTTTATATGTGGTGCCGAGAATAAAACCCAAAGCCTCACCCGTGCTAGGCAAGCGCTCTACCACTGAGCCACAACCCCAGCCGCATGGAGGATTGTAAGTTTGAGGCCAGCCTCAGCAATGTAGCAAGACCCTAAGCAACTTAGTGAGAAACTATCTCAAAATTTAAAAAATAAAATAAAAGTGGAGGGGATGTAGCTCGGTGGTAAGGAGCCCCTGGGCTCAGTTCCTAGTACAGCAATAATAAATAAACAAACAAATAAATAGATAAATAAATAAATAAGAAAGAAGACAAGGGTACTGAAAGTATTTGAATCAAGTTCAGTGCCTATTATTACCAGAATTTATCATTCAGAACTTTTGATAACTATAGAATGAAAATTAGAGAAAGTAATTAGTATGTAATTAGCCAGACTATAAGTTACACAAAGAAATAGATACAAATATCACTTGACATCCAAGGTCCTCTACTCAGTGAACATACGCTTGCTTACACTTGGCACTGGGAGAAAGAAATAATAATAATGTACACTCTGCCCAAAAGGATCCTATGATTTAGGAGAGATGATATACAAATGAACAGGATGCTACAAATCCTAAGGAATGCTTACAGTCATCAAAAACTGGAAAAGGCACAGTTGGATTCTTCTTTTGGAGGAAACATAGCCTTGTTAATACCTTGATTTTCACCTAGAGAACTGTGAGAGAGTAAATGTCTCTTGTTTTAGTTTATGAATTATGGTAATTTGTTGTAGCACCACAAGGAACCTAACATAGCTTAAATATAATAATATGTCAAGGGCTGTTTTCTATGCTTCAGCATTTCACTTTATTATATAATGTGTGGAAAGCACTGAAAAAATTTATTCTTCATGAGCATATTCTAATATTACCAGGTATTACATTAAAAGGTGAACAGAAAACAATGAAATGCCATTACTTACAATGTGTGACTCCAGCCAGAGTTTGGTAGAAAGTGGGAGTATCACTATCATCAGTGAGGGTAACATATACACCTCCAGACAGTAGCCAACGAGAGAAGGTAAAAGCATCTTTGTTTAGAAGAAGCCAATTTCTAAACTTTTCATAGTTTACCTTTTCACCCTAAAATTAAAACAACAAAATAAGTTCAGTCAAATTTTAGGGTATCTTACTTGAAACTTGCACAGCCTAAACATTGCAATTAGTTAACACTGTATCTACAAAGGAAGGATTATGTAAACCTACAAGGTGCCTATTCTTGGAAATCAAACTGTTTTTAAAAATAACTGTACTGCAGAACTTTAATTTGCATACAATCTATGTGCTAAGTGCAAATTATTTCATCAATTCATTGAAACAGTCATTGTCAATAACAAGCCACATTTTATTTGTTAAAGTATATCTTGAAATCAGTAGGCTACATTTCTTTCAATATTTAATAAATCCAATTTTTCACTTGCCTTATCCCTCCACTTCAGCACTTTGAAATCTGTCTGAATTAGCTTATTTTAATTAAATCTGTATGGAATTTAAACTCTTTTAAGTTTCATTTGCAAATTTAAAATGACTATCCAGGAATTCTCTTGGAGTAGACAATCAGGATCTCAGAAGGCAAGTATTCACAAGCCAACCTGAGTACAAAAAGAAGCTAGCTGATCTTCATTTCTTAGCTTCCTTTCCAAATATTTGTTTTCCTAAATCTCTGGAGTTAAAAAAATGCAACCAGGCTGAAAAGGAGCATCACATAGTTGTCCAAGTCAATCCCTGAGCTTGAATAAGAGCTCCCAAGTTTATGGAAGGCTAGATATTTCTATGAGAAAAAGGGAAAAACTCACATGGAAATACAAAGAAAAAGATATTCAGGAGCCTAGCAGCTCTAATCTTAATACAAATATTAAAGTACAGAAATAAATAACAACCTAAAAATTAAATATGATAGAAACATTGTTCAGTAGCATCCTAGTAAATTAATACAGCAATATGTTTAGTAATTTCAGTACATTTAATGTCAGTGCAATACAATCAAGGTAACACTGACGGTTTTGATTTTCTGCAGGGAAAACTACAGCATTCAGAGTTGTTGCAGCGACCCAAGAGGCTGCTGCCAACATGTTGAGAGATTAAGGATTCTACTCATATTTTTAATTACTCCACAGCTGTCTAGAAAGAGGCTTAGCAGTATAAATCAAACAAGCTGATGTACATTTTTATAGTTAACATCTCTGACATTGGGTAAATTAGCATCATTCAATTATAAGTAGCAGCTTTTTTCTTAATGGTTATGATATTGTGAAATATATATTTGGTCTTCTCCTTTTTTCTTCTGCCATTTACCAGAAATGGCAACTGTTAATACAACAGACTACTGAAACTGATACATCTTTGAAAAATGATATTAGATATAAATTTCCACTTTAAGAATCAATAACCAAAAAAAAAATCAGTAAAAAATAAACAATACAACTCTAGCAGGAATTTCCTTCATAACTTCATTTGTCATGGCCAATAATAAAGCATAAGATAAAGCTGAGACCTCTGTTGCTTAAATCTAGGGGCAAGGCCCTTCTTTTAATGAAAGTGCTTCTCTTTATAGGTTTTTTATTTAAAGAATAAAAAAAACAATGCATTATTGTAAAAAGCATAAATAAACTTATTCTAATATAAATAAACTGATATGAAAATATGGTATTTTTTATATCATGGGTGTGGATGCAATCATCATACAAACTATTAAGAAATTAGAGCAGGTAAATATATTAAAAAACTGAATCATATAACATTATCAGTGTTGGGTTGTTTTTTGTGATCCTGGGGATTAAACCTAGGACCACACACATGCTAAGGCAAGTGTTCTACCACTGAGCTACACTCCCAGCTCTTCACTGTTAGGTTTTAACCAAACATAGGTACCTAATAATTCAAATAATTACATATATGAGCCTTCCAAAACCTGGCGTTACATTTCTTTAATCTCTTTAAAAGCTCTTGTCATTAAAAATAACAATGCGGGGAGGATATGGGGGACAAGAAGGAAGAACTCAATGTAAGGGGAAAGGATCAAGGGAATGTTGTTTTTATAGTAATTTTCACTTTCTACCCTCCGCATCTCCCTTCTAAGAAATATCTGGTAACATTTAATGTGTTCTCCATTTTATCACTTTGTCATTTCAATAATATGATATATATATATATTTATTTTAATGAAATTATATTTATCAATATGTCCTTTGGTAAATTGTATTCTTGGCATTAAGTCTATGAACGCTTTGGCCCTGGATTGTGAAGATATTTTCCTCATTTTTTTCTAGCTATTTTTGTTTTTATTTCACATTTAAGTTCATAATCCATTATCACAAAAAGTATGAGATTTGGTACAAGTTTCTGTTTTTAATTCATAGATATGCAATTTCTGGATCACCAATTGTTCAAAAGTCTATCTGCCCTTCATTTAATTGCCTTTGCATCTTTGTAAAACATCAGTTGTGCACCTTTGTGTGAGACAATGTCTGGGTTCTCTGTCCTGTTTCATTACTATGTATCTAACCCTTCTCCAATACCACATGGTCATGATTACTGTGGCTTTACAGAAGTCCTGAATTCAGCTTGAATAGTTTCTTTTGCTTTTTTTCTTTGTTTTAGTTATTCTACGTCCATTGCCTTTCTATGTACAGTTCAGAAAAATGCTGTAAAAATTTACAAAAATATCACTGCTATTTTGGTATGAATTGTGTTAAACTTCATATCAATTTAGGAAGTATTGACATAATTGATGACTGGGTCATCCAATCCACAAACATGAGATGTTTTTCTATCTAAAAAAAATAAAATAAATAACAACGCGGTATTAAATATAAAATCACATGGGGCAACTGTTTTGAAATAAACTCTTGTGCTAGATCCTAAAAGAACACATTAAAAATCAGAATGGAGCCAATCATACTAGAGTGCCAAGAAACCAAACCAAATGTGACCTTTGAAAAAAATCAGCATAGAGCTATTCACAGTGACTCCAGGGGTTAAAATAGGAGGGTTGCAAATCTGAAGCCAGTTTCAGCAACTTAATGAGGTCCTAAACAACTTAGCAAAATGCTGTCTCAAAATAAAAAATAAAAGGTCTGGGGATATAGCTGAGTGGTAAAGCACTCCTGGGTTCAATTCCCAGTACCTGACCCCCCACCAAAAAATAACCAAATGTCCAAAAAAGCTTCCATTAAATTACAATTAAGTTTCCTCAACTTTATTCCTCATAAAAAGGTAATCTGAAGTACACTGATGTTAATCAATTAGCTATTTTTCTATCATTCCTTTGGCTTATTCTCCCCTTACAAAGGAAATGATTTTGACCCATCTGCTTTGGCCAATTCTAGAACTGCAAATAAAGCTAATCATTCTACCACTGAACTATACCCATGACTCCCTGTCTTATGATCTTTCATTACAATAAGGTTTTTCCCTCGTATAATTGCACTTTCAAACATTTTATGCTATCACAGTTTCCTCTTGTGAGCACATTTCTTCTACTATCTTGACTCCAGTGATTTTTCAATTGCACAGGACCTACACCAATTACCTACAGGCATTTTGACAAGTCTAATAACAACTTCTCAGTAGTGAAAAGTCAACTCATTTGACATTTCAGTACATTTAACATAGTTGAGTTTTCCTTTTTTTTTTTTTTGAAGTACTGTTGACTGAACCAAGGGGCACTTTATCCACTAAGCCACATCCCCAGCCCTTTTTATTTTTTGAGACTGATCTTGCTAAATTGCCCAGGCTGTCCTTAAATTTGCAATCCTCTTGCCTCAGCCTCCCTAGTAGCTAGAATTACAAGCATGTGCCAGTGTACCAGGCTTTTCCTTTCTTCTTACAACATTTTTGTTACTTGGCTTTCAGAATACTATAGGCCATTTCCTTAGGATCCTGTTTTGATTCAACTCTGTCTTACTAATATCTAAACACTGTAGTATAAGAGTCATTCTTCTGATCTGTTTTGGATGATCTAAATGTCCTAGATGAGCTCATCTTCACCTATAAGCCCATAAAGTATAGATTTATACTTTTAAAAGCATAGTTGACAACTCCACACCAGTATCTAGTAGCATTCTCAAGTTTACTTAAACTCCTCTTGATCTCCTACCCCTAAACCTCCTTTTCCAATAGCCTTAGCCATCTCAGTTAACAGCTACTCCAATCTTTTCACTAAATCAGTCTTCCTTTACTTTCTCTGTCTGAACCCATAATCAAAACAAGAGAAGATCTGTCAAATTCACCTTTAAAATGCAGAATCTAAAAACTTGTCATCACCTCATTGCTATACCACTAATCTAAATGATCAGATGACATCACCTCTATTACTGGGCTATACCAATAAGCTCAAATTAGACTCTGTTCAGCCTACTTTCCACAAGATACAAAGTGATACTGTTTTTAAAAAAATATCCTTATATTACATTATGCCTCTGCTCAAAACCCAGGGTTTCTACCTCACTCCAACTGTCGGACTCGGTAAAAAATCAAAGAACTCACGTTATAATCTACCCTCCACTCCCTAATAATCTTTATTTCCAACTATTCCCTTGCTAAAACCATTCCAACTAAATTGGTCCTGTTGCTGGGTACAGTGGCATATGCCTATAATCCCAGTGGCTCAGGAGGCTGAGGCAGAAGGATTGCGAGTTCAAAGCAGGCCTCAGCAACTCAGCGAGACCCTGTCTCTAAATAAAATATAAAAAAGGGCTAGGGATGTGGCTCAGTGATTAAGTGCCTCTGGGTTCAATTCCCAGTATCAATCAATCAATCAATTGATCTTGTTATTGTTTCTTGAATATACAAAAACACACTTGAACCTCAGGGCCTTCCTGTATTCTCTTCATGGAAGGTAGTCCCCCCAAGTTATCATCATGATTTTATCTTTCACTTCCTATAAATTATTTGCTTGAAATTCATTTTTTCTGACAGACTTTCCTAACCATCCTATATAAAACAGCAACATTCAGTTGTCACATCACCATCTGTTCCCCTTATTCTACTTTATTTTTCCCTATAGGACTAATTGTCACTTAGGATATGTGCCTGCTATTAGGCCTAGTTTTAGAAAACTGGGTGGCCAACCACATTTAGTTTTCCTTTACAGAATGGGAGTGTCTGCATAAATTGTATTTGAATGAAAAACTATATATTCTCCCTGAAAAAGAGCAGAAGAGTAATGCATTTGACATCTTTATGAAAAATCAAATTAGATTTGAAAAGACTAAATTACTTTTTTTCTGATTAGGCTAGTAAATGTTTATTATGGGAAACAAATAAAACAAAGAAATCATAGCCCAAGTTATCTTTTTTTTTTTTTTTAATTTTTTTTAGTTGTTGATGGATCTTTATTTTATTCATTTATTATTTATATGTGGTGCTGAGGATCGAACCCAGTGCCTCACGCATGCTAGGCAAGCGCTCTACCACTGAGCCACAACCCCAGCCCCAGCCCAAGTTATCTTGAAGTACTGAAATACTATGACAGCAACTTCCAGTCTAGAACCAAAAAGGTAGGAGACCTATGTGTTGTACAACTAATACATAGAAATGCTGGATAAAATGTAACATCGTAACCACCACCAAAAACTCACAGCTAAACTCAAAAGCAAACAAGGGAAAACTCCAGGTGCTATCAACGCAGAAAAAACTCAAAGCCAGAATGCTAAGTAGTTTATAACAGATAGTCCAAACAGATATTAGAACTAGATATGACTGTAATATGCCATAAAGCTAAACTCCCTGGGGGCTGGGGCTATAGCTCAGTGGTGGAGCACTCGCCTCGCATGCGTGAGTCACTGGGTTCGATCCTCAGCACCACATAAAAATAAATCAATAAAATAAAGATATTGCATCCATCTACAACTAAAAAATAAAATTAAAAAAAAAGCTAAACTCCCTGAAAAAAAATCAAGGCCAATTAAGTACTTTCATATTAGAAAAGTGAAAGTAGGTCAAACAGTCACCCATAAGAAAGTAGGTTGCCATAAGTGATCCATGAAAGGATTAGAAATTTCTAAAGGAGTTTTTATATTACCACCTCTACGAACTTTTCACATATTAGCAGACTTCAGAAAAGACAAATAAAAGATTTATTTTTCCATTAAGGTTGCACATTCTCTATTATTTCTTTCCATTCTTTAGATTTCTTTTCCTTTTTTTGAGAGGTGAGGGCATTGAACCCAGGGCCTTCGACATGTTATGTTAGGAGAACGCTCTACCACTGAGCTATACATCCCACTCCTTTAATTTTTTTATTCTGAGACAGGGTCTTGCTAAATTGCCAAGGCTGACCTAGAATTTGAGATCCTGCCTCAGTCTCCCAAGCTTCTGGGATTACAGGCATATACCATTATGCCTGGCTTCTCTATTGGTTCGTTTTCTACTATTAGAGATACAATGAAAATTATTTTTTAAAAGAAAAATGACAAATTTTAATCCAAATATTTCATTATGCAAATCAACTTAGTAAAATAGGCCTTGATAAAATAGAATGGCTTGATATCACAGAATGGCTCAAGGCCAGTGAGTGATATGCCTGTATATACATGATGAAAAGCAGCTGCCCACAACATAAGCACTACTGCAGTGTCCTGCAGAATCCTGTGTGTATGTGGGTGTCAGCAAAAGAGTATGGGAGTGCTTTTCATTATAATGTAAATATAAACAGTTGCCTTTACAGTAGAATTGAGAATTTTCAGACACAAATGTAGCGTGTGTTTATCATATATATGCAAATATATATATCTCAAATATAATGAGATGCATGGACCTCTGAACACAACCCATAAACAGTTGAAACATTAATTTTAAAAATGGCAAGAATTTGCAGGTAAATGGAAGGAATTGGAGACTGATGCTAAGTGAAATAAGCCAATGCCAAAAGACCAAAGGCCTAATGTCTGCTATGTGGATGCTGATTCACAATAGGTTGGGTAGAGGGAGTGGAGGTTCACTATATTAGACAAGAGGGAGTGGGGGGAAAGGAGGAGGGGATGTGAATGGTAAAGACAACAGGATGAATCAGACATAACTTTCCTATATTCATATATGAATACATGACCAGTGTAACTCCACATCATGTACAACCACAAAAACTCCATGTATGTTATGATATGCCAAAATACATTCTACTGTCATGTACAACTAAAAAGAATAAAATTTTTTTTAAATGCCAAGAATATTCTGAATATAAACATCTATTCACCATGAATAAACATATTACACAACTAAGAGTTAACAATTTGACAAGAAGAAGAGATACAGTGTAAATCTTTAAATATACCTCTGAGAAACACTTCCTGAGTGTTTCTGGAACTTTACCATCAACTGCATGGAGCATTCTTTCCATTTCTTCCCGTACAACATAGCTCCCAGATTCACTTGAAAAGAGACTAAAAATGTCTAGGAGAAAGAAAGATAGAATAAATTAATCTTAAAATAGACCAAATATACCCAGGTAGAAGTAGGGAGAGAAGAGAAATAACAGTGATTATAAGAACTAAGGGCTTTATAAATATAACTTAATTTATTCCCCCAAAATAATAGCAATACAAAACGGCAATACAAAATTTGGGCTAAGAATGTAGCTCGGTGGAAGAGCACTTGCCTCTCTGGGATCAATCCCCAGTACTTCAAAAACAAGAAAACGTCAAACCAAATTTGCAACCATGTCTTTGCGTAACAATACCACATGTTAACAAAGGCTGAGAGAAAAAAGGTCTTTTATACAATGTTAACGGGAGTATAAATAAATGCAACAACTACAGAGAGTAATTTGCCAACATCTAGTAAAGATGAAGATGTATGCTAGAGACTCCACATCCATGTAATTTCACTTTAATCTTTCAGAAACTCTGATTTCTGTGCACAAAATACAAGATGTCTTTTTCTTGTACACTAAAAGTTGGAAAAAAAGGTAAATGTTTGTTAACAAGATGAAATGGAAGCTGAGAGGGCTGGGGTTGTGGCTCAATGGTAAAGCACTTGCCTAGCACATGTGAAGCACTGGGTTCGATTCTCAGCATCGTATATAAATAAATGAGTAAAATAAAGGTCCATCAACATCTTTAAAAAAGTTTAAAAATAAAAAGGAAGCTGAGATATGTAAGCATACAATAAGAAATATCACATAGCAGTTAAGATAAACTAAGTGTATCAATATGGATACTTTTAAATATTCAGAGAAAAAGCAAACTATAAAATAATCTATTGATTTATTAAAATGTTAAAGAACTACATACAAGTTGAAGATATCCAAACATAAAATATAAGAACATGCACAAAGAATAGATGATCACCAATTCATGAGACTGATAATCTCTCTGTAGGCCAAGAATGTAATCATTCAGGACTACTTACAAAGCCTCGTCTTAGTCTAATATTCTATTCTTTAAAAACTAAAATCTGGGATAACAGTATTAAAATTATATAAAGCTGAGTAGAAGTATATATTATATATATGATTGAAACATTGCTGTTACAGGTTGAACTCTATCTTGTGAAAGATCCTAATCATCAAGTATAGTCGCCCCTTTGTATCCATGGGGCACTGGTTCCAGGAACCTCAAAGGATACCAAAATCCATTCAAGTCCCTTTAAAATGATATAGTACTTATATACAACCTCTGCATATCATGTCCCCTATACTTTAAATTATCTCTATATTACTTATAATACCTAATACAACATATACAAATAAATATGTGTGTGTGTGTGTATATATATATATATAGAGAGAGAGAGAGAGAGAGCGCGAGAGAGAGAGAAAGAGAGCGCGCACAAGAGTGCAATGACAAGATTTGTACATGTACAAATCCAATTTTTTTCCAACTGTTTTTGGTCTACAGTTGGTTGAAGGCACTAAACACACAGGGTAGATTATAACTGTGAATGTAAGCTTATTTGGAAATAGGTCTTTGCAGATATAATTGAATTAAGATGAAATTATTAGGGTGGGACTCAATCTTATATGACTGATGTCTTCATAAAAGGAGGAAAGACAGACACATATGATGGGAGAGGCAGAGAGATTGAAACGCTACGGGTATTGGCCAAGGACTACACCAAAGATTGATATAGCAAGAAGAAAGGATTTTCCCCTATAGATTTCAGAGGGAGCATGGATAGTTCAGCTGACACTTCAATTTTAGATTTATAGCCATCAGAACTAAAAGAGAATAAATACCTGTTGTCTTAAACCACCAATCTGTGATGCTTTGTTATAAGGCAGCTATAGAGGTGGGAGGGAAGAATAGAAGTTCATTGATTAGACAAAAGGGAAGGAAGGGGGGATGGGAATAGGAAAGGCAGAACATTGAATATGAATCAGACATAACTTTCCTATTTTCATGTATGAATACATGACCAGTGTAACCACATCATGTATAACCACAAGAATGGGAAGTTACGGGCTGGGGTTGTGGCTCAGTAGTATGGCACTTGCCTAGCACGTTTGAGGCACTAGATTAGATTCTCAGCAATACATATAAATAAATAAATTAAATAAAGGTCCACCAACAAATAAAAAAAAAAAAAGAATGGGGTGTTATACTCCATGTATATATATCAAAATATACTCTACTGTCATGTTTATCTAAAAAGAACAAATAAAAAATGCTATAGAGGAAAAAAAATACGGCAGCCCTAGAAAACCAATAATAGTCATATAATAAAAATGGAGAAACTTTAAAAATGTATGCTTATGTGAGCTGGGGAGTAGTTCAATGGTATAACGTGTTTATTAGCATGCATGAGGTCCTGGGTTCAATACTCAGCACCAAAAAAATAAAAATAAATATATTCATGCTTATGACCTTCAAATTTTTATTTTAAAAATTGATTAATTGTTGATTGACTGCAGTACTGGGGAGTGAAGCCAGGGGCACTCAATCACTGAGCTATAGCTTCAGCTTTTTTTTTTTTTTAAATTTTGAGATAAGGTCTCCCCTAAATTGCCCAGGCTGGACTTGAGCTTCCAATCCTCCTGCCCCCAGCTTCCCAAGTAGCTTCCCACCATACCTGGCTCAAAATTTTTACTTTTGGGGTTGGGATTGTGGCTTAGCGGTAGCACGCTTGCCTTGCATGCGTGAGGCACTGGGTTCAATCCTCAGCACCACATAAAAATAAATAAATAAAATGAAGATGTTGTTAAAAAAATTTTTTTTAAACTTTTAATTACTGCTGCCTGGAGACAGTTTGTGTTGTATACTGGATTTTTGTTGCTGTTTATCTGTTTTGGGGGTACTGAGGATTAAACCCATGAATACTCTACCACTGAGCTACATCCTATCTTTTTTTTTTTTTTTTTTTTTTTGAGACAGTTGCTGAGACTGGCCTTGAACTTGTGATCCACCCGCCTAAGCCTCCCAAATCGCTGGGACTACAAGTGTATTCCATTATGCCTGGCTTATGTGTATATTGGGGGAAGGAATGCATGATCCATGTAGTAGGCAGGCAGAGTAAAAAGGGGAGGAAGAGAAGAGAAAACTCCAGTATCCAGTGACCAAGGATCAAGGATCAAGGGATGAAGGAAGAAGCAGGATCATAGTTATATTCCAACACATAAAATCAAGTCATTGGACATGCTCATTACCTTCTTATGATAAAATAATCAGTGGGTATATATATGTGCCAAAACATATTAAAATGTATATTCTATTTAAGTATATTTTGTCATATGTCAGATATATGTCAATAAAACTGTTGAAATTGAAAAGAAGAGCCTACATTCAGAAACAAGAGAAAGGATAATAAGAGATTTAGAAGAACCAGGCTAAGGGCAGTGTCTTAGTCTGTTTGAGCTGCTGTAACAAACAACCATAAACTGGATGGTTTATAAACAACAAATACTTAATTCTCACAGTTCTGAAGGCTAAAAAGTTCTAGATCAAAGAGTAAGCAAATTTGGTATTTGGTGAAGAACTACTTCCTGGTTCATGGATGTCATCTTCTCATTGTATCCTTACATGGTGGAGGCAGCAAGAGGTTTAAGGCCTCTTTTATAATGACAATCTCATTCAATGAATGAGGCACTTATGATTAGCTTCATGACCTAATCACTCCCAAAGGCTCTACCTCCTAATATCATTAGGAAAGGGTCAGGATTTCAACATTTGAAATTTGGGAGACAGAAAGGAGGCAGGCAGAGTAAAAAGGGAAGAGAAGAGAAAACTCCAGTATCCAGTGACCAAGGATAAAAACCTAAGAATTTGGGGAGCAAAATGTAACATTCTATATTATATAAACAGCTTTCTATACTTCCCCAGGGAATCTTCAATGAAATTTACATTGCTCTCAATGCTTTTAGTAAGCAGATTTGTCTCTGGGGTAGTCAAAGAAAAGGAAGAGTGTACAGAAGACTTTATAAATAATTAAATGAATGAAATTTAAAAAATAAATCCATACCCTAAGAAATACAGATCAACAATGATCAACTAAAACTATCACCCTTTTCATATTTGGGGTTGGATATAAATGATGCCATCTCATAATAGCATTTCCCTACTTAGTAGAATTTAAAGGTAACAGATGAGGTGTTAACCTCTTCTGAGCTTAGATAATTCACCTAATAAAATTAATTCCTGAAGTTAAAAATAATTAAAACCTTTATCAAGAATTATTAAGTGAACTTTTAATTATTAAGTATAAAACATTAGTAAGTGCACTTTTGGTTGAAAAAGCAAGCAAAGAATAGACTGTTACTTCTATGTCAATAGAATTTTCTTAAATCACAGCTCTATAAATACATAATTCACATCCTATGAAATTCATCTTTGTACTTACAAGGGTTTTTACTATATTCACAAGGTTGTACAAAAATCACCATTAATTCCAGAATATTTTCCATCAAACTGAAAAGAAACCTCATACCCAGTAACAGCCCACTCTCCATTTCCCTGTCCTCCAAGTCCCTGGCAACCTCTAATATACTATATTCTGTCACTATAAATTTGCCTCACCTAGAAATTTAATATAAATGGGATCATAATGTGGCATATTATGACTAGCATTTATTACTCAGCAAATGTTTCTAGGGTTCATCCATGTCATACCATGAATCAGAACTTTACTTCCTTTTATTGAAAATTAATATTACATTGTACAGAAACAACATGTCTTATTTATCCATTCATCATCAGTTGATGAACATTAGAATTGTTTGATCTTATAATGAACTATACTACTATGAACATGTATGTTTTTGTATTTTTTGAGACCACATATGTTAATATTTTCTTGGATATATACTTAAAAGTAGAATTTCTGGGTCATATGGTGACTCAATATTTGTTAGTACTGCAATATACAAGTGTTACAATTTTTCCATAACCTTCGCAACACTTATTGTTATCTTTTTTTATTTTAGCCACCCTGGTGTAGTTTCTCCTTGTGGTTCTAGTTTACATTTCTCTGATGACTAATTATGTTCAGAGTTTTCTAAGTGGTTATGGCTACTTGTATGCCTTTGAAGAAATATTTCAAATCTTTTGCCTGTCAGAATTCTGAGGTAAATTACTGTGCACATGTGTTATCATTTTGAGATAATCAAAGTACTCACATTTTGCTTTCTCTTCATCTCTGCCTCTTGTAAGGAGGACGAGTCCAACTATTAAGTTATTGAAGTGCAGTCCTTTGGATGTTCCACCAAAAGAACAGTAAATCACCTAAAAGAAAATGATAACACAAACTTTAGGGGATGTTTTAGTTACTGAAGAATTTGCAGTAGTTATCAGCTTTGACAAATCTTTTCTCCATCTCAAAACAAGAGTGTGCTAAATTCAGTGAAATAATGTTAAGTTTCTTCCTCTTTTGCACCTTGTTATTATACTCAGTCAATAATACAATCATCACTTTAAAGTATATATATATTCCAGGTTCATACAATTGAATATTTATTCTTTCTTTCTGGGGTACTTGTCAAAGTCCAAGAAGTTAAAGGTGTTCCTTCAATACCTGCAATAATGTGATAAGGATTTTGTGCAATTTTTGTGCAATTAAGAACGTCCTTGAGGGCTGGGGTTATGGCGCAGTGGTAGCGTGCTCGCCTAGCACGCGGGAGGCACTGGGTTCGATCCTCAGCACCACATAAAAATAAAATAAAGCTATTGTGTCCACCTACAACTAAAAAATAAATATTTAAAAAAAAAAAAAAAGAACGTCCTTGAATCTTGGTAAAACTTACATTATTTTGATTGGAAGAAAGTCATTCTCTAATTCAATGTTCAGAAATACAAAGAAACTAAAAAAGTTTTTTGGGGGGTAGTACCAGGGATTAAACCCAAGATTGAGGGGTACCCTACCACTGGGCTATATCTCCAACCCTTTCTAGTCTTTATTTTGAGAAAGGGTCTCTCTAAGTTGCCCAGGCTGGCCCTGAACTTGTGATCCTCTTGCCTCAGCATCCCAAGTAGCTGGAATTATGGGTGTGTGCCATCACACCCAGGAATACTTTCCTTATAGTCTCAGAAATGAGTTACTATAACAATCAGAAATGAAGAAAAAGTATGTATAGAAAAAAGACAGCATCAGTAATCAGTATATAGTCATTTGGTCATTTAACAATTCTTTGTTGAGTTGCTAATATTTGCTATGTAGAATTTTTGTCAATAAAAATATATGGTTAATGAACAATTTAAGGGCCAGGTGTGGTGGCACATGGCTGTAATCCCAGTGACACAGGAGGATCTCAAGTTTGAGACCAGCCTCAACAACTCAGTGAGACCCTGAGTCTCAAAATAAAAGACAAAAAAGGATGGGGATGTAGTTCAGTGGCAAAGCTCCCCTGGGTTCTATCCCCAGTACCAAAAAATAAAAAAGATTTTTTTTAAAAAAGCAATTCAAGAAATAAAACTTAAATGATCAACATGAAAATTGAAAAAATATATTCACATATTTATAAATTAATTTTAAAATATCCTGACAGCTTATGTCAAAAACTTGTATTTCTAATGGCACTGATAGCTCAGCCTAGCAATAACTAGCCAAAGGAGATGGCTGCAAATCAGAAAAAGACAATAGCTGGGCACAGAGAGGTACACATGTAATCACAGCTTACTCAACAAAATAGCTCTTTTTCGTGATGCCTAGAAGGCGATCAGCTGCACCAATATAAAACTAGATCTCCTTCCCAGCCACTGGCTGCTAGAAACTCATTGCAGTAGATGATGAACACAAACTTCATACTTTTTATGAGAAGCATATAGTCACAGAAGTTGCTGCTGATGCTCTGGGTGAAGAATGGAAAGGTCATGTGGTCCGAATCAGTGATGGGAATGACAAGCAAGGTTTTCCCATGCAGTAGGGGTATCTTAAGCCATTTCATGTTTGCCTGCTACAGAGTAAGGGGCATTTCTGTTATATAGACCAAAGAGTACTGGAGAGAAAAAGTGCAAATCTATTTGGGGTTGTGTTGCGGATGCCAATCTGAGTGTTCTCAACTTGGTTATTGTAAAAAAAAAAAAAAAAAAAAAAAAGAGGGGGATATTCCAGGACTTACAGATACTACTGAGCCTTGTTGCCTGGGATCCGAAAGAACTAGGACAATCTACAAACTTTTCAATCTCTCTAAAGATAATGATATCCAGGCTGGGATTATGGCTCAGTGGTAGGGTGCTTGCCTAGCATGTGTGAGGCACTGGGTTCGATTCTCAGCACCACATATAAATAAATAAAATAAAGGTCCATTGACAACTAAAAAAAAAAAAATTAAAAAAAAAAAAAGATAATGACATTCGTCAACATGTTGTCAGAAAATCCCTACATAAGGATGGTAAGAAACCCAAACAAAACACGTAAGATTCAGTGTCTCATTACTCCATGAGTACTGCATTGCATGCACCAGCGAATTGCTCTAAATAAATAGCAAACTAAGAAGAATAAGAATATGTCAAACTTTTGATCAAGAAAATGAAAAAAGCCAGCCGGGCGCGGTGGCGCACGCCTGTAATCCCTGCACTTTGGGAGGCTGAGACAGGAGAATCGCGAGTTCAAAGCCAGCCTCAGCAATGGAGAGGTGCTAAGCAACTCACTGAGACCCTGTCTCTACATAAAACACGAAATAGGCCTGGGGATGTGGCTCAGTGGTCGAGTGCCCCTGAGTTCAATCTCCAGTACAAAAAAAAAAAAAAAAATGAAAGAAGCCAAAGAAAAATGCCAGGAACATATCACCAGGAGATGCAGGCTGACTTCTCTGACAGCTTCTACTTGAGTCCAATCAAAAATAAGAATGTTTAAGAGTAACAAGTAAATAAGATCGGACTACCAAAAAACTAAAAATAAGGGACTGGGATTGTGGCTCGGGCGCTTGCCTCACATGCGTGAGGCACCGGGTTCGATCCTCAGCACCACATAAAAATAAATAAAATAAAGATATTGTGTCCATTGGCAACTAAAAAAAATATTTTTTTTAAAAAAATATTTTGTGTTTTTTTTTTTTTGTTGTAGATGAACACAATATCTTTATTTATTTTATGTGGTGCTGAGGATCGAACCCAGTGCCTCACGTCTGCGAGGCAAGCGCTCAACCGCTGAGCCATAGCCTCAGCCCCTAAAAAAAATATTTTTAAAAAACCTAAAAATAAAAGAGCAAAATAAACATTTTGTTGAATAACTATTTTTATTCCATACCCCCAAGTTGGAAATATTGGAAGTAGGTAACAGGAAAACATTTTATCCTTAGGGCTGGGAGAGGAAAACATAATAGTGTCAGGGACATGAAGCCTGCCTAAATCTGAGACAGAAATACAACAACAGAGAATGTCCCTCCTACCCAATGATTCCTACCTCTACCGTTGTGCTGGCAAACACTGAGGAACAAATAACAACATATATCTAGAGAAGAGAGAAGAGTGCAGACAGAACCTCTTTCTGAGGTACAGTAACAATGAGAAGATCAGAAGTCAAGAGTTAAGAAGATACTGGAAAAATTCTTTGGCAAGGAGCCCCCAAACCTTTAAAGAGAAAAAGTATCCCTAGACTGGAATTTTAAGTCTGTAATGGAAAGTAACCATAGCAATAATAAGAGCAACACAGTTCAAATGTATACTACATTGATTAAACTTCCCAGGCTAAAGACATAAATACTATTTAGCTCAGTCTTTATCGTCCTATGCAAAGCTCCAATTTAAAAAAAAAAAAATTGTAAGTCATACAAAGAAGAAAGGGAAGAAGAAAAACATACTAACTAACAAAGTTCAAAAATGGCTCAAAAGCAAACTCAACAAGAAAGAGATTATCCAAAATGTAACACAAAGGGAAAAAAAGTGTGCAAGAGGCGGAAAATCCAAGAGCTATGGGACAGTATCAATGATGTAACATGCATGTAACTGAATTCTAGAAGAGTAAGAGAACAGGGTAGAATATATGAATAAATAAAGGTTGACAATTTTATAAATCTAAAAAAGACACAAAATCTCATAGAAACAGCTCAGAAACAGGCAAGTAAATCAAATCTTTAACCCCTGAAGTCAGCTACACAAATCATATTCAAATTACTCAAAACCAAAGATAAAATCTTCAAAGAAGGAGGAAAAAAAGAAACTTCACTGAGAAAAAGATTCACAGCAGATTCCTCCCTCCTTCACCTCCCTCCCCCCCTATTTTTTGGCACCGGGGATTGAACTCAGGGGTACTTGACTACTGAGCCACATCCCCAGCCCTATTTTGTGTTTCATGTAGAGACAGGGTTTCACTGAGTTGCTTAGCACCTTGCTTTGAACTCGTGATTCTCCTGTCTCAGCCTCCCCAAGCGCTAGGATTGCAGGCGTGAGTCACCACGCCCAGCTCAGATTTCTCAAAAATCAGATTTCTCAAAAAGTTACATGAGGGGCTGGGGTTGTGGCTCAGTGGTAGAATGCTTGCCTAGCATGTGCGAGGCACTGGGTTTGATCCTCAGCACCACATATAAATAAATAAAATAAAGGCCCATCAACTACTTTAAAACAAAACAAAACTACATGAGCCAGAAGTCAACAGTGACATGTTCAAAGCATGAAAAATGATAAAAATTCAACACAGATGCTACATCTGGTGAAAATATTGGTCAAAAAGAAAGGAAAGGGCTGGAAAGTAGCTCAGTGGTAGAGTACTTGCCTAGCATCTGGAAGGTCCTGGATTCAATTCCCAGCACAAATGAAAAGAAATGAATAAAAGGAAGGAAAAGTAGACTTTCTCAGGAAAATAAGACAGAAGTCATTACCACTAAAATTGTACTACATAAAAAGACAAAACAACTCAGCTGAAGGATATATCATGCTACAGAAACATATATCTACATAAAGCAATAAAGTTATTGAAAATGTCATGAATGAAGGTAAGTATAAGATTAATTTTTTAAATTAATTGCTCTGAAAGATAACTGGTTGTCTATAATGTGTTTATAGTATATGTTCTTTTTAAAATTTTTTTTAGCTGTAGATGGACACAATACCTTTATTTTTTTATTTACTTATTTTTATGTGGTGCTGAGGATCAAACCCAGTGCCTCATGCTTGCTAGGCAAGTGCTCCATCACTGAGCCACAACCCCCATCCTGTTTACAATGTATATAAAACACATGACAATAGCAAAACAGAAGATAAATCAGAAGTATACTGTTGTATACTTTACATAAATGCTGCTTAATACACCATTAAATGGTACAGTGGGCTATTCATGCATAGAACAGGTTGAGCATCCCTAATCTGAGAATCTGAAATCAAATATACTCCAAAATCGGAAACTTCTTGAGTGCAGACATGATGCCACAAGTGGAAAATTCCACACCTGACCTCATATGACAGGCTGCAGGCAAAACACAAGTACACTAAAAATATTGTATAAAATTACCTTCAGGCTGTGTGTATAAGACGCATATGAGGGGCCAGGGATACAGCTCAGTTGGTAGATTGCTTGCCTTGCATGCAGAAGACCCTGGGTTCAATCCCCAGCACCACACAAAAACAAACAAAACAATGCATATCTTATTAAATACCCCCCACCACCACCCCCCAAAAAATTCCTGAAATACTTCTGGACCCAAGCATTTAAGGAATACTCAAACTATCTCAATCTTTTTCTTTTTTTGGTCCCAGAGACTGAACTGTGGGGCACTTAATCACTAAGCCATATTGTCAGCCTGTTGTTTTCTTTTTTGTTTTTTGTTTTTGGTACTGGGGATTGAACTCAGGGGCACTCAACCACTGAGCCACATCCCCAGACCTATTTTGTATTTTATGTAGAGACAGGGTCTCACTGAGGTGCTTAGTGCCTCGCCATTGCTGAGGCTGGCTTTGAACTCGCGATTCTCCTGTCTCAGCCTCCCGAAGTGCTGGGACTACAGGCTTGAGCCATCGTGCCCGCCCCCTGTTTTATTTTTTGAGAGAGGGTCTTGCTAAGTTCTTCAGGGCCTTGTTAAGCTGCTGAGGCTAGCCTCAAACTTAAAATCCTTCTGCCTTCAGCTTCCAGAGCCACTGGGATTACAGGTGTGCACCACCAAACCGGGCCCTATCTCAACCTTTATATTGCCAGTCAGCAATAAATTACTTAACCTTAGCATGCTGGTGTTTAAATCTAACATTAAGCCCATTAAAATATTTTTAAGCTAATGAAAATGGTAGCTGACATTCAAATGCTTATTATGTGGCATTTAAGTGTTTATAAGTGCTTTAGCAGTATTAATACTAAAAATGACTCCATGAGAATAGCATTACTGGTGTCCGTCCCTATTTTATGGATGGGGAAAACTACAGTCCTTGTCCAAAGGACACATCAAAAAAGTGGCGAAGTCAGGATTCAAAACTAGGCAAGACAAGTTCCTGAAACTGAACTCTTAACCTATTCTATAATTCTACAGTAAATATTGTAGAATGTTTTGGGGGGTTTTGTTTGAAACAGGGTTTCACTATATTGTCCAGGCTGGCCCCAAACTTGCAATCCTATTCCTCAGTCTCTTAAGTAACTGGGATCACAGGCGTGTGCCACTGTACCCACCTGTATGTTCATTTCTGATTAACTTCTCTACAATTATAAGAAAGGTATCATCAGCAAGAAATACATCACTTTGGTAAAACCTCGTGAAGATTAAGAAATTTTACTAATCACAATATTAATTTATAAACATTGCATCTCTGGTGTCTCTCTCTCACCCCTGTAACTTCTTAATTCAGTATCCTCACTTTTGACCATTTCAGTGACTTTAATACAGACAGTAGTGAGGATAAAAATAATGAAATTTTGAGTAAGGTATCACTTTCAGTTTTCTAAGTACTTGTAAAATGTATAATATTATATCTGCAATAAATCTGGTTGGAATGTTGTAACACATTGGTTGGTACCTCTCTTTCACTCCCAAAATACAACAGCAATAATTTGTTAAAAACCACCCAGTTTGATAAATGAGGTCCAAGAAAATAAGCGTATTTCCTGAATTATATAATGTACTTATTTTCTCCCTTTTATTAATGTTACAGAAATCAGTATGCATCTAATACTTGTTGTTGTTGTTGTTGTTTTTTATCCCCAAAAAAACTATTTAAAAGCAATGTTCGGGGCTGGGATTGTAGCTCAGTGGTAGAGCGCTTGCCTCGCATGCGTGAGTCCCTGGGTTCGATCCTCAGCACCACATACAAAGCAATAAAATAAAGACATTGTGTCCATCTACAACTAAAAAAAAAAAAGCAATGTTCAGGGCTGGGGTTGTGGCTCAGTGGTAGAGAACTTGCCTCACATCTGTGAGGCACTGGGTTCGATCCTCAGCACCACATAAAATAAATAAATAAAGGTATTGTGCTCATCTACAACTAAAAAAATATTTTTAAAAAAAGAAATGTTCACCTTAAAACTGATAGCGCATTACATTTAAGAGCCATGTTATCCTAAAATAACCTAGGTTATTTAACACCTAAAGAGAAGTTGTATGTGTAGGATAACAAGGATATTATGATATACCATTGTTTTTAGAAGCAATAAATGGTAAAATTTGTTAAAAATCTCTTTTAAATCCTCTTTAAAATTGTGTTTATTTATTAAAAATTAAAGAAGGAAAAGTATTTTCTTAAATATTTGGTAGCCATAAATATCCAGATTGGCCCACTCTTACACTAATATATATATTTTATGCTAGTAATGATGGTAATGATCTGGTGGTAATGATCTCACTAGCCTCCTTTCAGACAATGATGTCATCTCAGTAAATAATATGATTACTTCAGAAGAGAAGGAAGTCAGTCTGTACTTTCAATGAGCAAGATTTATACTATAATATACAGAACCAACCTCTTGCCTTATACTCAAGAAGTCAAAAAGGGCAGATGTGTGCAGGTCTCCATAGTCTAGAAAAAGGTTTTATCATGTTTGAACTGCTGCTCTTTGGACCTGGTCCCTCTCCTTCCACTGTCTTTTGGATACAGGGTACACGGTTATTATACTGCTCCCTGAGGGAAACAGAAAAGTGATGTATACTATCTTATATCACATGACTTCAGGAATCTGGAAGACCCGAGTTTGAAACTAGGCTTTATTAGCATACCAGCTGTGTGGTCCTAAGCAAACTGCTTAATTTCCTGAGCCTTAGTTACATTCCATGACATATTTGTTGAGGCAACATGCCACATCTTTTCGTTTCAGGACCTATGCTGAGGAGCGACCTCTGTGTGGGAAATGCTGTCCTAGGGAAGAGGCCAAAAGGTAGATCTTGACTCTAACTTTGTTAATTATAATTAGTAAGAATTAAATCAACATCAATGAGTTCATGTCTTTTGCTTCAGAAAATATTTTTTCTGAGGAAACTCTATTATACTTTTTTAACTGATTAATAGTCAACAGAATCAAATTCAAATTTGAAAATGATTTCAAATTTTCATTTTGCATAGTTTTCATGAGGATCAATACTTTTTAAAGATTAGATTCATCAGTTTTTGTCCATATAAATATTTTTCTCTACTATTTTTTGGAAATATTCTATCAAATCCAATTTTCTCACAGCAAATTTAGAAGGATCTAAATTTCTTAATGAAGAAATGGTTTTTCTGGAAATGTCTCATAAATAACTTTTACTTTGTAGTTCTTTTTTCTTTTCTTTTTTTGGCAGTACTATGGATTGAACCCAAGGGCACTCCATCATTGAGCTACATCCTAAGCTCTTTTTATTTTTTATTTTGAGGTAAGGTTTCACTAAGTTGTTAAGGCTGGTTTTGAACTTGGAGTCCTCATGCTTTAGGCTCCTGAGTCACTGCAATTACAAACGTGCATCACCACATATGGCTTAATCTATGCTTTTTTAAAGAATTGCTATATAGCTTATTCCTAATTTGACACATAAATTTTTTCTTTGCAATTTACTCGCTGAAGAAATCAAAAAACTGCGGAGTTTATCAAAGTCTGCACTTTGATGAGTGCATCTTCTGTCCTCTGAAATTTCAATGAAATGGTAGGTAAATCAAGAGAACTAACCAAATTTAAATTACATTTTTTGGCAAAGATATTGCTCAGTTGGTGCTATGTAGATCCATCCAGCAACACATAACAAATGTTTACCTGTCTTGTTGTGACATTAGTAGTCATTGATGATCAGTTCCTAGATTTATAATTTCATTAAAAGGTAAAAAAAAAAAAAAAAAAAAAAAAATCAATGATGATTATAGTTCTACCATTTTTTTTCATTTATTGGCTAGAATACTTACATAAAGAGCAAATTCTCCTACTAAAGGATTTAAAAGAAAGTTATGAACGTGGAAATGGAAACTATATTTTAAAAACAAACAATTTTAGAGTGAAAAAACATGATTATCTGAAATTAAAGGTTTACTGGATAACCCTCAAAGAACATCAAACACTGGCAAAGAAAGATAAGTAGCCTTGATGAAAGGGTAATAGGAATTATCTAATTTGAAGTGTAGGGAAGAATAAGAGCTAAAAATGGATTTGGGGACAGAAAAGTCAAGAAAAGAGAAAATAACTAATCTCAAGTAACCTGAGAAAAATCATCAAGCATTTTTACATACACATAATTGGAGGCCAAAATGCAAGAGGCAAAAACATATTTGTAGAGTAACAGTCAACCATCTACCTACCAAATTTGATGGTTAAGTCATAGGTTCAAGATGCTCAAAGAACCTCAAACAAGATAAACAGAAAATGAAATAAAAGTTCATCATAAATTCCTGAAAAACAGTGTAACACAAAATCTTGAAAGCACTGAAAAAAAAGGGGACATGTTACATAACAAAACAAAAAGAGAACAAAGCTGGGCATAGTGGTGCACGCCTGTAATCCCAGCAGCTCGGGAGGCTGAGACAGGAGGATTGCAAGTTCAAAACCAGCCTCAGCAAAAAAAATGAGATGCTAAGCAACTCATGAGATCCTGTTTCAAAATAAAATGCAAATAGGGCTGGGGATGTGGCTCCGTGGTAGAGTGCCCCTGAGCTTAATCCCCGGTACCCAAAGGGGGAGAAAAAACAGATTTAATCATTGACTTCTAATCAGAAACAAAACAAGACAGAAGACAATAGGGATGAAAAACATCCTTAAAGCCCAAAAGGAAAAAAAGAACCCAGCCTAGCATTCTGTGTCCAATAAGAAGATGAAAATCCAATTTAAAAATGGGCAAATGATTTAAATTTTAAAAATGATACTGAATATGTTAAGTTATTAGGGAAATACAAACCAAAAGCGCAATGAGATACAAATTCCGCCTACTAGGAGAGAATAAATAATAAATAAATAAGACGGATATAGAAAATTGGATTGCTCATACATTGCTGATACGCATAAAAAAGGGTACAGTTGTTGTGGGAAACAGTCTGGTGATTTCTTTTTAAAAAGTTAAACAGATTTACCATGTGACCTGACAATTCCATTGCTGGGTATATACCCAGAAGAATTGAAAATAGGGACTCAAACAGAACTTATATATCGATATTCACAGCAGTATTCTTTATAATAGCCAAAAAGTAGAAACTACCCAAGTGCCCATCAATAAATGGACAAAACATAATATATATAACATAGTAAATATATAATGTAACATGTAACATATATAAATGTCATATATATGATGGAAAATTATTCTGCTATAAAACAGAACGAATGTTGGCAGCCACCATCCCTGTCTTAACATCAGCAGCACTTCTAGCTCACTGAGCTCCACCTAAAGGAGATGGTCAATAGGGAAGGAGGTCTCTATACTATGGCTCATACAAAACAGATTGTCCACAAACTGGTGACAAAGCACTCATAAAGCAGGTGGCCACCAAACTCATTCAAAAGAATGCATCCTCTACTGAGATGTGAAGAAACCAGTCTAGTACCCTGGCACTCTCTGAAATCAGATGTTATCAGAAGTTCAATAAACTTATGATTTCCAAACTTTCTTCTAGCATCTAGTATGAGAAACTGCTCAGGGTTTCAAAACAGATTTGTGCTTACAGAGCCCAGTTATTGGTGCTTTGGAGATTGGCAAATGAGGCCTCAGAGATTGTCCTTTTTGAAGACATCGAGCTGTGTGGTAACTATGTTAGGTATGTGACAATTATGTCAAAAAACATTAAGCTAGCACACTGCATACATGGAGAATGTGTTTATGAATCTACTATGATGGAAAACATTTTATGCTCAAAAAATTGCTTTTTCTCTTCTTCCTATCATTGGCAGTTCGGAATGTTAGATTCTCCCAACCCCCGACCAAGGAGTCAAAAAACACCTAATAAATATAAGCTTACAACTGGAAAAAATGGGACTGAAATCAGGTATTGGTAGTTATTGGTATTATTTCATTTTCATTTGTGTGTGAATTTTTAGTATGAACACAAGGACATAAAGCATTAATGCAAGGCAAAATTTTTCAGTGAAGTTCACATCCATACATAGGAAAGTTCCAGTTTTCCACTTTCAACAGCTAAATAATTTCCCTAAGAGGCAGGAGATTTCCAATGGGGGGAGGCTAACAGAGAGCAAAAATTTAGGATCATAATGTTGACAAAAATCACCAGTGACTTCTATCTCCAACCCTACCTCTAAAGTCAGAAAATGAGGCTTAAGAACTAGGTCAGATGATTTTACAGAACGTTTAAATGTCCCCAAATTTAAATGGAATGGAACCAAAGAAACAAAAATTTCACTAAATTCATATCCTAACATATTTTTCAAGTTAATTTGTCACAGCAATTTCCCAACACTTAGCAACATACAAAAACTTTACACTGTAAGAGAAATATCAGAAAGAAGAATATGAGTAAAAAATTGACCACTTTTAAAAGAAATTATTAGGGACTGGGGTTATGGTGCAATGGTAGCGTGCTCGCCTAGCACACGTGAGGCACTGGGTTCGATCCTCAGCACCACATAAAAATAAAATAAAGATATTCTGTCCACCTACAACTAAAAAAATAAATAAATATTAAAAAAATAAAAATAAAATACGTTATTAGTTACAATGGGATATTACCAGCCATAAAAAGGAATGAAGTTTTGATACATGCTAAAATATAAAACTAAAAAATAAATAAATAAATATTTAAAAAAAAAAAAACAAAAACACATAGGGTAGCATAGTGCTTAATAATTACCACTGCCTCTGAAGACCGGCTATCTAGGTTTAAACCTAAGCTCTGCTATTAACAAGCTATGTGAATTTGGGCAGGTTATTTACTTGCTTCTCAATTTCCTCATCTGCAACATGGATCTGTTGAAAGAATTACAAAGTTAATATTTAAGAAGTACTTGGGGGGCTGGGATTGTAGCTCAGCGGTAGAGCGCTTGCCTCGCATGCGCGAGGCCCTGGGTTCAATCCTCAGCACCACATACAAAGCAATAAAATAAAGACATTGTGTTCATCAACAACTAAAAAAAATTTTTAAAAAAAGTACTTGGAAAAGCAGCTGATACACAATAAGCATAATATAACTCTTAAATATTAGTGCTACTAGGTCAAACATCAGCATATATTCCTCAGAAATTAATACATACAGAGCATAGCAAAAATATGACCATCTACATGGCAATGATAAAATAAGGATAATCATCTGCGGTGATAGTGGAGATAGATGCACAGGCTTCAATTATATTTGCAATATTTTATTTCATGCCAAGCCCAGTGGAACACACCTGTAATCCCAGCTACTAGGGAAGTTGAGGCAGGAACATCAAAAGCTCAAGGTCAGCTTCAACAACTTAGCAAGACCTTGTCTCAAAAGGAATGTAGCTCAATGGTAGAGCGACCCCATGTTCAATCCCCAGTCCTAGCAAAATCAATTATGTAAAATCAATCTCAGCATTAGGAAAGGCAGTCAAATGGATTTTGATACTCCAAAGTGCCATTAAGCTTTTGACACTTTAAGTGTCACACAAAGGCCATTAGCATCAATGATTCATCCAATATTCCTATTTAAAAGAAAAGCTGATAGACACATTCAAAAAGTTTCAGATTTTGGAGACTTAATGTATCAAATTTTTGGATTAGGGATGCAACCAGTAAAATCTACGCAAATATTCCAAAATCTAAAAAAAAAAAAAATCCCTAACTTGAAACACTTCTGGTCCCAACCATTTTGGATACAGAATACTAAACTTGAATGTTTTGTTGTTGTTTTAGTTTTAAAAAGCACCAATAAAATGGTGTAAGGCAAATATAATTGTAATAACAGTAAAGAATAAAATTTCCTATCAGTCTTCTTGGTCATTTATAAAGCATGAACTTCAGGATAAGATGTTTTTCTAACATATACAGTAATTCTCTAAGTTCAACACTGCTTATCTACTAGATGGGCTTTTCTAAGACTACTCAAAGGACAACAGCAAATGAATTCTTTTGTCACCAGCTTTATTAAGGTATAACTGACAAAAATTTTATGTATTTAAGGTATAAAATTTGATGTTGTGATATAAGTATACATTGTGAAATTATTGCCACAATCAAACTAATAATATATTTACAACAATAAATGTTGGTGAAGGTGTGGGGTAAAAGGCACGCTCATACATTGCTGGTGGGACTGCAAACTGGTGCAACCAATCTGGAAAGCAGTATGGAGATTCCTTTTTTTTTTTTTTTTTTTTTTTTTTTTTTTTTTTTTTTTTTTTTTTTTTTTTTTTTTTTTTTTTTTTTTTTTTTTTTATTTTTATGTGGTGCTGAGGATCGAACCCAGTGCCTCACGTGTGCTAGGCGAGCACACTACCACTGCGCCATAACCCCAGCCCCTGGAGATTCCTTAGAAAACTTGGAATGGAACCACCATTCGACCCAGCTATCCCACTCCTCAGTCTATACCCAAAGGACTTAAAAACAGCATATTACAGTGACACAGCTATACATGGCTATAAATGTTTATAGCAGCTCAATTCACGACAAACTGTGGAACCGACCTAGATGCCCTTCAATAGATGAATGGAAGAAACTGTGGTATATATACACATGGAATATTACTCAGCTTTAAAAGAGAATTAAAATTATGGCATTTGCAGGTAGATGAATGTAGTTGGAGAATATCATGCTAAGTGAAGTAAGCCAATCCCAAAAAAACAAGGGCCGAATGTTTTCTCTGATAGGTGGATGCTGATCCATAATGGGGGGCAAGACTCCGTCTCAAAATAAAAAAGGCTAGGGACATAGCTCAGTGGTAAAGTGCTCCAGGGTTAAACCCCTAGTATTGCAAAAAAATAAAATAAAATAAAAGATTTTATTTGCAAAAGAGGTATCTTGTTGCTACTGAGGAAGGACGCTAGGTAATGGGGATAAAAGAGAAGACTTGGTTGGGCATGGTGGAGCATGCTTATAATCCCAGCTGCTTGGGAGGCTAAGGCAGGATTGCAAATTCAAGGCCAACCTGGGCAAGTGAGACCCTATGTCAAAAAAATAAAAAGGGCTGGGACATACATCAGTTGTAAAGGGCCTTTGGGCTCAACCCCCAGTACCAAGGAAAAAAGGAGGGAGAGAGAAAACTTTTCACTAAATACACTTCTGTAACTATTAATTGGTATATCTTGAACAAAGTATCTATTTTCTCTAAATCAATTAATAAATATTTCAAAGAGCAACAGAACACGAAGTATAAAGCAATTAAAAACAAAGCATGGGGCTGGGGCTATGGCGCAGTGGTAGCGTGCTCGCCTAGCACGGGTGAGGCACTGGGTTCTATCCTCAGCACCACATAAAAATAAAGACATCCTGTCCACCTACAACTAAAAAAAATAAATATTAGAAAAAAACAAAGGAGCACTGTATTTTGATTAAAATAATATAACTAGCTGAGCATAGTGGCATATACCTATAATCCCAGCAATTCAGGAAGTTAGCGAGACTGTCTGAAAATAAAAAATAAAAAGGGCTGGGATACAGTTCAATGATTCAGTGTCCCTGGTAACAACAATAAATAAATAAAATACAATAACTAGAATACTTATCACCTATATTTTTGTTTGCTTTTTGGTAATGGGGATTGAACCTAGCGATGCTTTACCACTGAGCTACATCCTCAGTCCTTTTTATTTTTTATTTAGAGAGAGGGTTTCACTAAGTTGCTAAGGCTAGCCTCAAACTTGCAACCCTCCTGCCTCTGCCTCCTAAACTGCTAGGATTACAATATTTCATGTATTTTTTAAATGGTAAAATTTTTTTGAGATAGGGTTTCACTGAGTTGCCCAAGCTGGCCTGAAACTTGCAATCCTCCCCCATTTGCCCCCAGAGTAGCTGGGATTAAAGGTGTTCACCAACATTCCTGCCTTAAAAGGTAACTTTATTAAATAAAAATTTCATCTATGTAGGAAGAAGTTAACCCTATGATACTTTCCCAATCTATTTAATAAATTCTGTTGCTACTCACCATGGCTCACAGTAAAGCTTGTATGAGGTAGCTTGTTATTTCTCTCTTTCTTAGTAATAGAAATTATTACCAATTTTTTTCCCAAATTCTTTTGTCCAATTAAAACTACACTTTTCACAGTCTCTTGCAACTAGAGATAGCCAATAAGATGTAACTATAAGTCAATGGGTAAACTTCCAGAAAGGCTCTTTGATAAAAGGCTCTTAACTCCTGAATGACAAAGTGGAGATACCATTTTACTGGGACTTAGTACCATAGCAGTCATATGAATTTCTTAATCTCAATATGAGATGCTCTGTAAAATGCCTATCTCTCTGAGGTTGCCTCAGAGAATCACCACACAGTATAGAATACCTCTCTCAAGGGCTGGAGTTGTGTGGCTCAGTGGTAGAGTGCTTGCTAGCGCATGTAAGTCACTGGGTTTGATCCTCAGCATCACATAAAAAATTAATAAAATAAAATAATTATGTCTAACTACAACTGAAAATATTAATAAAAAAGAATATCATCTCAGCACTTAGGGAGGCTGAGACAGGAGAATCGCGAGTTCAAAGCCAGCCTCAGCAACAGCGAGGCACTAAGCAACTCAGTGAGACCCTGCCTCTACATAAAACACAAAATAGGGCTGGGGATGTGGCTCAGTGGTCGAGTGCCCCTGAGTTCAATCTCCAGTACCAAAAAAAAAAAAAAAATCAAAAGAATATCTCCCACAAATAGATCACCAAGTTTTATAAAAATAAGTCTGGTTATTTTCACAGGATGTTCTAAAAGGCATGAATTAATTTTGTTTATATAGATTACTATACTACGAAATTATTTTACTGTTAAAGAATAAACTGCTTAAACCAGGCTCAGTGGCGCATGCCTGTAATCCCAGCACTTTGGGAAGCTGAGACAGGAGAATCGCGAGTTCAAAGCCAGCCTCAGCAACGGTGAGGCACTAAGCAACTCAGTGAGGCTCTGTCTCTACATAAAACACAAAATAGGGTACAAAAAAAAAAGAGGGGGAAAGGAGCTGGGATGCCTGTAATCCCTGGTACAAAAAAAAAAAAGAAAAGAAAAGAATAAGCTGTTTAATTGATTTGTGAAAGAGAAAACATTAATATTTTCAGAAAACAATAATAATAGTTGCTCCATCTTCAGAGTATAATCCTATGTTCCCTACAATCCTTATTATTGTCTTCCACATAAAAATTACCCTAAGACTAGGTGTGGTAACTCACACCCTGTAATTCCAACTACTCTAGAGGCTGAGGCAGGAGGATTCCTAGTATGATGGCAGTCTGGGCAACTTAGTAAGTCTCTGTCTCAAAATAAAATTTAAAAAGGTCTGAGGATGTAACTCAATGGTAGAATGTTGCCTAGCTTTCACAGAACCCTGGGTTCAATCCCTAGTGTTGGGGGAGAGGGGTTAAATCTTAAGGGTTCCATAGGGATGTGTCAAATATACATTCTACAGAACTGTTAATTATTATATTCTAGGCATGAATTTATAGAAAAGTTATGTGTCAGAAAACGCCATGATGCACACCTGTAATCCCAGCAATTTGGGAGGTTGAGGCAGGAGGATATAAAGTTCAAGGCTAGCCTCTGCAACTCAACAAGGCCTTAAGCAACTTAGCAAGACCATGTCTCAAGATAAAAAAGAAAAAGGGCTGTAGATCAGTGGTAAAGGGTCCCTGGGTTCAACCCCCAATACCAAGAAAGAAAACAAAAAAAGCAAAGTCAGAAAGTTACCAATAATGTCCTTAAATTTAGAGAACAGAATACTCAATTTCAGGCAGGGGTTGTGGCTCAGTGGTAGAGCACTTGCCTAGCATGTGTGATGCATTGGGTTTGATCCTCAGCACCACATAAAAATAAATAAAATAAAGGTTTTGTGTCTATCTACAACTAAATATATATTTTTTTAAAATAATTTTTTAGTTGTAGATGGACACAATATCTTTATTTTATTTATTATTTTTATGTGGTGCTGAGGATCGAACCCAGTACCTCATACATGAGAGGCAAGCGCTCTACCGCTGAGCCACAACCCCAGCCCTATATATATATATTTTTTTTAAAAAAAGAATACTAAATTTCTCCCACAAGTTCAAAAGCAAATAAGCCTTGTCTAACCAAAAATATCCAGATTACTTGTTTAACAATATTAGATGCCTTCTCTACCACTTAAAGTTATTTTTACATGAGATTTATAGTTTTTATATTCACACTCAGGTAAATTTTAGAAGAGATTTTTTAACAGTGACAATTATAAATTAGTCAACCTTATTTTACTTAAAACACCATTTAAAGAATATGCTATTAGACAGAAGTATCTTATTAAGACTGACTTGACCAGGATTCCAATTATTTTTATCATTTACTATACTAGTCATGTCAGTAGCTCAGGTAATACAACAAGGATTCAAAACATATGATTATACCTAAGTTATTTTCTGTAAGAGTATTTTAAGTACTTTGATATTTAGTATGCCACTTAGAACACTCATAATTTATGTAATGTACTTGGTATGTTTTTATAGGGAGGAGTTCCTTAATCTCTTTATTCTTAATGACGTTGCCTTTTCTATAAATTCTGTCTTTCTTTCTTTTTTTGCAGGGGAGGA
>PVHX01004401.1:54023-70865 GCA_004024805.1 Geosciurus inauris
AAAAAAAAAAAAAAAAAAAAACAATAGGGGGTTGGGGTTATGGCGCAGTGGTAGCATGCTCACCTAGCATGCGAGAGGCACTGGGTTTGATCCTCAGCACCACATAAAAATAAAATAAAGATATTCTGTCCACCTACAACTAAAAAATAAATATTTTTAAAAAAACAATACTTTTTTAAAGTTCATATGTACTTTACTCGAGAGTGATATACTTTCTTATAGTGTCATAATCTATAATTATAGAACTCCTAGAATCTGTTTTGTCCTGTCTTGAAAAGAGAAATGCTGGACAATGAAATTTAAAAACCAGCATTAATGTTAACACTCTGAACAAAAGTAATCCATATAAAGATGAAAGAATATTTTACCAATTCTAGTTACAGAGAAAGATTTCAAAGATTTCAAAATGTTCTTCTGTTGGCTATATTATCAAGATTAGGATTCACCATCAAATGAAAATGTTAATTGTTTTTCTGACTGATAAACACATGTAAGTTATTTTAGTAAGTTATAACAGTCAATGATCAATAGCATCAAGAGCTAATAATCAATGACTAGAGTTGTCAAGAAAGTTGTTGGCCCATGAAGCAAATAAGTCTAACATAAAAAGATTGAATCAAAAATACAGATTAAAATCAAAAAGGAAAAATATGCACAAATCACTATTCTGGGAGTCACTAAACTATCTAGTAAATGCAGGCCTCTGAGTTCCCAGAACCATCTAAATGCAACACAAATACCTCATCATAAACTCATCAACATTAATGGAAAAATATCCTGCTAATGAACTGTTTGTTTTCACATGTTGAGTCCTATGTTTGAAAATACCCCATGTTCCAAGATTACTTTTGCTTAAAATATACATTTCCTCTAAATGGAAAAGGGTTTAAGTGCTGAAAGACTATAAGGTTTACAAATTGACTTCAGAAGTATGGTTTCACACTCATTGTCCTGGTTACTCTTTCAACAGGATTTTGCAGAATACTACAATTACTAAAAAGAAAGCATTAATAAACCAAATATACATTAAGTATACATGCAAATATACATTAAATATACATTCACAGCACTCTGGGACATTTTTGAAAGTCGTAAAGAATCATAATTCAGTTAGACAGTAATCCCATGAATAAACCATTATCTAATAAAATGTTGTGCTACATTCTAAATGTGACTCTGTATGCCTATAAGAGTCAAGAGGTAGGAGGACAACAACGTGAGCTAACACTGTCAGAGGAGCACTGAAGGAAAAAAAAAAAAAACTGTCTGCATCTAAAAATTATAAACTGCCATGAGTTCCTATTTCTTATCCAAAATAACCTCTATCTTAGAATTTATGATAGCAAGTCTTCAGAAAAAGCAAAAGTTCTAAAAATATTAAGCCACTGTCTTCCAGAAAACAATTTAAAAACTAACATGCTTCCTTAATTAATATATCCTAAAGTTAGTATTTTTTTTTTAAATATTTTTTTAGCTGTAGATGGACATAATGTCTTTATTTTATTGCTTTGTATGTGGTGCTGAGGATCGAACCCAGGGCCTCACGCATGCGAGGCAAGCGCTCTACCGCTGAGCTACAATCCCAGCCCCTAAAGTTAGTATTTGTTAAGCTTATGATCTTTTGCACCAAATTCCAAAAATATCTTTTGTTCTTTAAAATTGTTATTATTGAGCCAGGTGGTACATGCCCATAATCCCAGCACTTTGGGAGGCTGAGACAGAAGAATCAGCAGCAACGGTGAGGTGCTCGGCATTCAGTGAGACCCTGCCTTTAAATAAAACACAAAATAGGGCTGGGGATGTGGCTCAGTGGTCGAGTACTCCTGAGTTCAATCCCTGGTACTAGAAAAAAAAGCTATTATTTTTATTATAAAGAAAAACACTAATTACCTAGAAAATTATGTTCTCTTTGTATCTATGTAATTGGCAGCTTAAGTAGTTCCTGTAGCATTCCTTATAGATATGTTGATATTAACATAATGCTATTGTGTCTCAAAACATGACTCCAGAATCTCACCAAGCATAAGTAATCCTCTTTACCCAGATTTAAAGCCCTATCTCTCTGAAGGACTTCAAGAAAGAATTTATAGAAGTCATATTCACACAGTGACCCATCTTTAGCTACATTCGCTGATCAATAGCCACATACTAATAGTACTCTTCCTCACTTAAAAGAAGCCTAAATCAAAAAATAATACAGCAAAAAAAGTTCATCATTATTAAAGTATTTATAAAATTTCTGCACTCAGGAGTTTACACAAAAAATTGTTAAATACATTGAAACTGAAACTTAAACAATCATTATGGGTTTTTTGGGGGGGCGGGAAGGGCACCAGGGATTGAACTCAGAGGGTACTCAACCACTGAGTCACATCCCCAGCCCTATTTTTGTTTTATTTCCAGACAGGGTCTCACTGAGTTGCTTAGCACCTCGCCATTGCTGAGGCTGGCTTTGAACTCGAGATTCTTCTGTCTCAGCCTCCCAAAGTGCTGGGATTACAGGCGTGTGCCACCAAGCCCAGCTCATTATGGTTTTTTACAATTTAAAATTGAGATAATTCTTGTTAAACAATCACATAAATTATTCTAGGCAGTGATGAATTTTAACAGACATTTCTAAGGGCAGGGTAAGACTCTTAAAATAGTTTTGGGTGAAATGAAGTTTATGAAATATTCATATATAAATGATACTTCAGGAGTCCCATTTTACTTTAGACATGGAGAGCCTAAAAGAATGTCACTCCTAACCCAAAAGTGAGCAAAGACTGGATAAACTATCTTATCACAGCATTTCTTGATCCCATCAAGATTAAAAATTAATAATACAATGATTGGAATTCATCAAAATTTAAAAACTTTTGTTTCAAAGGGTACAGTCAAGAGAATGAGAAGACAACCTACAGAGTGGGAGAAAAGATTTTCAAATCATATCTTTTATAAAGGACTTACATCCAGAATATATAAAGAACTCTTATAATTCAATAACAGAAAAAATGTTTGCAAATCATGTATCTTTTGGCAGGGAAGGGTGTACTAGGGATATAACCCAGAGGTGCTTACCAATGAGCTACAATCCCCAGCCCTTTTATTTTTTGAGACGGAGTCTCACTAAGTTGCTGAGGTTGGCCTCAAACTTGCGACCTCCTGTCTCAGTTTCCTGAGTTGTTAGGATTATATGTGTGTGCCACAGTACCAAACGTGCAAATCATATATCTTTTTTTTTGTTGTTGTTTAGTTGTAGATGGACACAATGTCTTTATTTTACTGCTTTGTATGTGGTGCTGAGGATCAAACCCAGGGCCTCACGCATGCGAGGCAAGTGCTCTACCGCTGAGCTACATTCCCAGCCCCACAAATCATATATCTTATAAAGGATTTATGTCTTGAATATATAGAAGTTCTTAGAATTCAATAATGAAAAGAGAACCCAATTTAAAAATGAGCAAGAACCTGAACAGGTATCTATTTTTAGGCATATATATATATATATATATGTAGACCTTTGTATATGACTCCAAGAGATCATATACTATGACTTAAGTTTTTCCCAGCATCATGAATACACTAGGTCAGACACTTTTTTATTTTTTAAAGTAGTGCTGAGGATTGAATCGAGGACCTATACATAGGAGACAAGCACTCTACCTACTGAGCTGTATCCCAAGCCCCACTTTTGATTTTTAAGAAAGAACTCAGAAGCTGGGCACAGTGGCGCAAGCCTGTAATCCCAACACTTAGGGAGGCGGAGACAGGAGAATCGCGAGTTCAAAGCCAGCCTCAGCAATGGTAAGGCGCTAAGCAACTCAGTGAGACCCTCTACATAAAACACAAAATAGGGCTGGGGAGGTGGCTCAGTGGTCGACTGCCCCTGAGTTCAATCTCCAGTACCAAAAAAAAAAGAAAGAACTCAGAGGCAAGAAAAGCTGAAGTTAGCATATATTTGAATTTGGAAGCATCCTGAAGTAATTAGTATAAATTTAGAAGTTTAAATGTAAAAGTTTAAGTCCATTCCTCTAATGGACAATTAATATCATCATATTAAATTGCTGGTTAGAACCTGAAGTAAACTTTCTGAATCCCAAGTTTTTATACTATACTAGCATGTAAGGCAGAAGAATATACAATTATAAATATAAAATATACAACACATATCCCCCACCAAAACATATATAAAACAATATAAAAACACAACAGCACAGTTTAGAAATACAAACTTGTAAATTAAAAAGAGAATTAAGGTTCTATGTAATATACCAAACTTAAAATTCCTATTATAATTTTTGCTTTATACATTTGGAATAACAATGTATATCTGTGTGCATAACTATAAAATAGCAAATTTTTCTCTTAGAAAATATTCATATCAGCTTAATATATTTCATCTCTATCTAAAAATTTTAGTATTTAAATAAGCTAGCATTTCAATCAAATAAACTAGCATTTCATTTACAACATTTAATAAAGTAAACTAAGTTTTACTATATGGAAAGGTTTTCTTCAACACAAAATTTATAAAATATACAAATTTTATACCGGAGATAAAGTTTGTAAAATAAGCAGCCAATCATACAAATGGTCCCATGATTCATGTCTGCTATTAAAGCCCAAAAGCACAGAAGCAGCAGAAGCACAGCTCTACAGTATTTCCATCTGGCCTCTAAGAATATAACCACACTGACATCAAAAACAAGACCCATTTATATACTCAGCAAGAAAAATAACTATCAGGAAGATTAAATCTGTTAAAAACAAGAGCTCCCCTTGGGGGCTGGGATTGTAGCTCAGTGGTAGAGCGTTCGCCTCTCATGCGTGAGGTACTGGGTTTGAACCTCAGCACCACATAAAAATAAATAAACAAATAAAGATACTGTGTCCATATACAACTAAAAAATATTAAAAAAAAAAAAAGACCTCCCCTCCATCCCAATAATTTTAAAACAGGTTGGGCTGAGGATCTAGCTCAGTGGTAAAACATTTGTCCAGTGTGCATGAGACCCTGGGTTCAATCTCCAGCCATTATAAAGAAGGGGAAGGGGCCTGGGGTTATGGCGCAGTGGTAGCATGCTCGCCTAGCACTCGTGAGGCACTGGGTTCGATCCTCAGCACCACATAAAAAATAAAATAAAGATATTCTGTCCACCTACAACTAAAAAATAAATATTAAAAAATAAAAAAAGAGGGCTGGGGATATAGCTCAGTCGGTAGAGTGCTTGCCTCGCATGCACAAGGCCCTGGGTTCAATCCTCAGCACCAAAAAAATAAAAAATAAAAAAAGAAGGGGAAGGGCTAAAATTTAAAATATTTAACAAAAACAAAAGAGTATTTAAAATAATTTAAAACAAAAACAACTTTGAAAAAAAAGAACTTAGACTGGCTGGTGAACAATATCTGAAAGGAAAACCTAGAACATAAAGATTACCTCAGCAACTTTTGGAGGCACTCCATCCCCAAGCACTTCCCTGATGAAGCAGTGCTGACCCATGTAATATGAGAGTCCACAGGTCCTCTTAAAGGCATCTTTAAGTCGCTTCAGCTCTACATCTGTAACTACAATGCAGAAATAGGGATGGGTAAGAAATCAGAAAAGGAAAGAAGTTTCTCAAAACACAGTTCCTAAGAAAAAGTGTCAAATACTCTTTCAGGGAAATAAACAATCTCAATGATATTTAATCATAATTCTAATATCCTCAAATCTATTCTAGAAAGTAAGTATAAAATTTTTTGACCCACTTTTTCAAAAGACAAAAATTTATATATGTGTACAATTTTAGGCTGGAAGAAGTAACAATTTTAGGAGGAAGTAACAAATGTTTCAAATTAGCAGATAATCTAAATGGAGTTAGATTTTGGCAACAAAGGTTTCACAAGCAATACATTCACTTCCTTTGTAATCAAAATTTATGGTTAGGGCTGGGGATATAACTCAGTGGTACAGCACTTTCCTAGTAAGCACAAGGTCTTGAGTTTGATCCCTAGTACAATATATGTATAAAATTTGAACTTGGTAAACACATCTATCTATGTAGAGTATGGTCTCCAAATTTAGCTTAGATTTTTGTCATCTTTACAAAGAAAATTATAAATAGATGATACTAACAACCTAAAACTTTTAGATATCTACTATCAAAAACAAAATAATTACCAAGCCATTAATTAAGACATTTAAGATTATTTTCACTTTATAGAACAATCTGTACCTACAAGGATGGAGAAATGACTATTCTTCAATATTATATGTTCAGTACAATTAGAATGAAAGTGCAGAAATGGTTCTTTTGATCTGTGTTAGAGGGAATACAGGCTTCTGGATAGAGAAGACTGCACTGAATTTTAAAGGCTAACTCAAATAAAAGGGATAAAAGCATGCCGGGCAGGGATAATAGTCTGTTTCAAAATACAATGGTGTATACAGATGCACTGCATATTACCATAGCAAAATACGCAAGGCAGTAGGTAGTAAATGAACGGATAAACCAAAAGAGACAGCAAGATCAAGTCACAGAGACTGTTCTGTCATAAAAAGGAGGGATATGATCAGATACAATTCAGATACACTCTGGACAGAGAAGAACTAACACGGATAAAATTCAGACAACTCACTCTAAAACATAAAATGTATACTGCTACCACAAGGAGAAAATGAGCTAAATCTGGGAAAGATCCAGAAGTAAAGTCAGTAGAACTAAAGTTTGACTGAAGAATAGAAGCAGTCTACAATAATACCAAGTTTCTATCCTGGAAAACTTGAAGGATGGTGTTATCAGGAAGATGGGGGAAAGAAGAGGAGTAAGACAGAAAGAAAAGAAGATGTGTAGCATGGTGGCACATGCCTGTAACCCAAGTGGCTCCAGAGGCAGAGACAGGAAGGTTGCAAGTTCAAGACTAGACTCAGCAACTTAGCAAAACCTTGTCTCAAAATAAAAAATAAAAAGGCTAGGGATGTAATTCAGTATTAAACTGCCCCTGGATTACATCCTCAGTACCGCGCCCACCCCCACCCCCCAAAAAAAGAAAGGGAGAAAGATAAAAAAGATAATAAACTGTTAAGGACGTATTGAATATGGGAGACCTCAGGGAGATGCACTGTGTGTATATTTTTTGAATATATAAAGCTTACAAGAGGTCTGATGGGAGTTTTCAGTATATAGGCAATAATTAAAACCATGAGTAAGGGGGTTGGGGAAATAGCTCAGTGTCAAAACATTTTCCTACACACAGAAAGGCCCTGGAATTGATCTCCAGCCCCCAATAACAACAACAGAATGAATAAAAAGTATAAAACTGAAAGAAGTCAATGCTTACAGTGTCTACAGAAAGAAAGTGGAAAAAAAAAAGAACTAAGAAAAAAGTTGAAAAGGAATTATCAGTAGGACAGAAGAGAAACAGAACAAACATGGTCTCCAAAGACCAGGAAGAAGGCACTGATCAACAGTGTCAACTAAGGCAGAAAGGGCCAGCAAGATAAAGACTGAAGTATGCTTGGCATATAGCTAATCATTCAGTAAACATTTGTCACATGGAGGGAGGGTTCAAGTACAACAACATGTAGGCAATGATAAAATAAAAAGAACTAATGCTTGAATAAGTAACTAAAGTATGTTAGTTGAACTAAAAAAAAAAAGTATATTTAGTCCACTAAAAACCAGATTTATAATACTAACATCACCAACACACAAATTTATTATTTTCTTTTTAGAATGTAAAAATGAAAAACAGAACAATGTTCATCTCATAGATTACAGTAATGAAAGAGGTACCTTCAGCTACTAAAAATCTATTTTTGCAAGATGCCTAATTTTCATTAATGCTTTGACTAATAAATTAGGTTGCTCATGATGTGGTGGTGATGAGAAAATCAACCATTAAATTATAATATGGTTATCTCCTCCACTGTTGGGCACAGACTTGAAAAACTAATTTTTTTAAAGAAAAAAAAAAAACTGATGACTAATAAATTTGTTCATTTGTAATGGAGAGAAATGTTCATATAAATTTTTAAAGCATTTATAAAAAGCAAACCATGTCTATCAGCAGAAGAGATTGAATAAGTTATTGTATATACTCAAAATAGAATATCAGACACAAAAATGCTGCCACAGATCCATATTTACTAAAAATAAAAATTTTTATTTACTCAAAATAAACTAACATTTGGCTAATTTACTGACAAGGAATACATTAAAATGTTCATTGTGTGAAGCTGGAGGTTTAGCTCAATGGTAGAGTGCTTGCCTAGCATGTGTGACACCCTGGGTCCAATCAGCAGCACTGTAAATTAAATTTTAAAAAAATAGTTTGTTACACCAATAGCAAATTTGGAGAGTTAAATAATAAAAACTTATTAGGCAAGATTAAAAAAAAAAAAACCAAAACAGAATAGAATTAAGCCTAGGAAGTTTTTAAATAAAGTAAGAAAGTATAATACTCTCTCAACTTCATCAACCTCATTTGAATTACTGTGAGAATACAAAAGGATCATTACTAGAACAAAGAGAACTGAGAATCCCAGCACTTAGGGAGGCTGAGACAGGAGGATCGCGAGTTCAAAGCCAGCCTCAGCAATGGCGAGGCACTAAGCAACTCAGTGAGACCCTGTCTCTACATAAAACACAAAATAGGGCTGGGGATGTGGCTCAGTGGTCGAGTGCCCCTGAGTTCAGTCCCTGGTGCCAAAAAAAAAAAAAGAACTGAGGACTTAAAAGTTAGTCAAATGCTCCAAAATCCAATAACTGTATGTATGTATGTATGTATGTATGTATTTTAATTTTTGTACCAGGGACTGAACCCAGGGGCACTTAATGACTAAACCACATCCCCAGCTCTTTTAATTTAATTTAATTTAATTTAATTTATTTATTGGGGGGGGTACTAGGGACTGAACTCAGGGGTTCTCGACCACTGAGCCACATCCCCAGCCCTATTTTGTGTTTCATGTAGAGACAGGGTCTCACTGAGTTGCTTAGTGCCTCGCTGTTGCCGAGGCCGGCTTTGAACTCGCGATTCTCCTGTCTCAGCCTCCCTAAGGCTGGGGTTACAGGCTTGAGCCACCATGCCCGGCTTATATTTTTTTAAAGACAAAGTCTCACTGAGTTGTTTGGGGCATCCCTAAGTTGCTGAGACTGGCTTTGAACTCTCGATCCTCCTACCTCAGCCTCCTTAGCCACTGAATTATAGGCCTGTGCCACTGAGACTGGCCAAAATCTGAAACTTTCTGAGCATGCTCATTGCCTTTGCTTTTTTTTTTTTTTTTTTTTAATATTGATTTTTTTTAGTTGTAGTTAGACAGAATATCTTTATTTTTATGTGGTGCTGAGGATCGAACTTAGTGCCTCAGGCATGCTAGGCGAGCACACTACCACTGAGCCGCACCCCAGTCCCGCCTTTGCTTTTTAACCTCAGCAAATTAGCAAGGCCCTGAACAACTCAGTGAGACCCTATCTCAAAATAACAAAAATAAACAAAAGGTTAGGGATATATCTCAGGGGTAAAGCACACCTGGGTTTAATCCCCAGTACCAAAAATAAATGAATGAATAAATTGAATATATGATGAGTCAATGATGCTTAACGACCTTTGTGTGATAGATTATCCACTGAAACCTGAAATGCCAAAAGTCATTGAGGGGAGGGGCGAAAGCTCAGTCAGTGGTAGAGTGCTTGCCTAAGATTCATGAGGACCTAAATGCAATCCCCAGTGCAAAAAGAAAAAAAAAAAAGCAATTTGCCTTTCCTAGTAGTTTACAAAGCTATAGTTTGTTACAAGGCTTTAATGAGAGAATATATATGAATACAGATAGATACACATATATGAACTTAACAAGCACAAAAAAATGATGAATGGATAATAGTCTCAGAAAAGACGATTTTCAGGCATAGTAAGGAGTCACCCTGTTCCATTTTACTTCTAACTCTGGAAAGAAACAGTAGGGAAGTTATGAAAATAAAGATGAGAGAAAGGAAGTACACAGAAAGTGACAAAACAAACAAAAACAATAGATTTTTCTGTCCCTATTCTCCTTTTTACCTATAGACCAATATTTCCAACTCAGTTATGACCTAACAATGAAACAAAGAACAGGAGAAGAAGAATATCAAGAAGAGAACTGTCGTTTATTGTAGATTATGTACCCAAGTCATGGTATTTGAGCATGAGTGGTGTGTTATTCAAAGACAGGTCACATTACTTTAAGTATTCACCAGGACATTCAAAGGACAATTAACATTTCATATAAAATTATAAGCAAAATGAAATTTTTCATAAAATAAATTTTGCCATCAATACTGCATAAAAGAAGCAAGCCAGGGATGACTTGGTATTAAAAGGACAAAGGTTGGGGCTGAGGCTATGGCTCAGCGGTTGAGCGCTTGCTTCGCATACGTGAGGCACTGGGTTCGATCCTCAGCACCACATAAAATAAGTAAAGATATTGTGTTCATCTACAACAAAACAAAAATATTAAAAAAAAAAAAAAAAAAGGACAAAGGTTCTGGCAGGGGAGTATAATTTAGTGGTAGAGCACAAAACTGGTGAAAAACAAAAACAATGGATTTTTCTTCCCCTATCCTCTCTTCTCTGTACCTATAGACCTGGGTACAATCTAACATTGAAACAAAGGAGAAGAAAATAAAAGGGAAAAAGCAAGAGAGACGGAATATCAAGAAGAAAACTGTGCCATGCACCAGGCCCTGGGTTCAATACCCAGCACCCTTCCCCCTAAAACTCAAAGGTTTAATCTAGTAAATCTGTAGCATTCACTAGCTGCAGGTTGATCTAAGCCCAGTATTTCCAGTATTTACTCAAGGCAGAGATACATTCATCTGCTGTATTTACTATGCTTATCTACAAAAACTTCTAATTAGTCACCACTAGACTAAAGTTACATCTAGAATTCAACAAATACAGATCTTATAAAGACTACCTTGTACCAGAAGATTTAAGAATGAGGCTTCTTGGGGCTGGGATTGTAGCTCAGCGGTAGAGCGCTTGCCTCGCATGCGTGAGGCCCTGGGTTCGATCCTCAGCACCACATACAAAGCAATAAAATAAAGACATTGTGTCCATCTATAACTAAAAAAATAGTTAAAAAAAAAAATGAGGCTTCTTGCATTTAATCCATTGATCAAACATAAAACTAGTTCAGAGTTCACTAAATCCAAGACTTCCCTAGAAGGTGTGCTTTTTGTTTCTATTTAAAATATAAATAAGGGACTGGGGTTTTAGCTCAGTGGTACAGTGCTTGCCTAGCACGTGTGAGGCAACTAGTTCGATCCTCAGCACCACATAAAATTCAGTAATAAATAAAATAAAGGTATTGTGTTCATTTACAAAAAAAAAAAATATATACACACACACACACACACATATATATATGACCAGAAAAATAGTTTTGCTTCTCTAGAAATTCCTGTTACAAGGAAATCTTAAATTCTGAGAAGCCCACTCCTTTTATCAACTTTGTGATACTGTAACCAAAATATCTGACAAGAACAACTTAGAGGACAGAAAGTTTATTTTGGCTCACACTTTCAGAGATTTAGTCCATGGATAGCCAACTCCATTGCTCGGGATCCAAGGTGAAGCAACACATCACAGTGGAAGGGCAGAGAAGAAGTAAGTTGCTCAGGACACAGCAGGCAGGAAGCAGAGAAAGGGAAGAGGGATGGGGCTACAAGGAAGATGAATCCTTCTAGATCACATCCCCAGTGACCCACCTCCTCCAGCCACATCCCACCTGCCAACAGTTATCACCTTGTCAATCCATTCAAACTAAGATGGACTGATTAGGTCACAGCTGTCACAATCTAATCATTTCACCTCTGACTTTTTCTACATTAACACAGGAGCTTTTGGAAGACATAGCATTTCCAAACCATAACACCCATGTCTATATTAATTTCAAATAAAAATTGAACACAAGATATTTTGTCAAGTTACAATAACCGACAATAGTATGCTGGATGTTATGGGGATACAAAGATAAAGCATGGTCCTTACATTTAAAAGCTTAAAATCTAGCTGGTGTGGTGGCACACACTTATAATCCCAGTACCTTGGGAAGGAAACTGAGGCTGGAGGAATGCAAATTCAAGACCAGCCTCAGTACCTTTGGTGAGACCCTGTCTGAAAAAAACTAAAAACTAAAAAAGGAGCCAGGCACGGTGGCACATGCCTATAATCCCAGCACTTTGGGAGGCTGAGACAGGAGAATTGTGAATTCAAAGCCAGCCTCCACGATAATGAGGCACTGGGGCGCTAAGAAACTCAGTGAAACCCTGTCTCTGCCTAAAACACAAAATAGGGCTGGGGATGTGGCTCAGTGGTTGCAAAACTCTGAGTTCAATCCCTAGTACCAAAACGAAACAAAAAAGGCCTAGGGATGTAATTCAGTGATAAGGCACCACTGAGTTCATTCCCCAGTTTCACAGAGAATAAATAAGGTAAAAATTTAAATTCTATCAAAAATATTTGAATGCATATTATAACTAGGCACTATGCTATATCTTTATTCCAGTAGTTCTTTTGTCAGCTTTACTGAGGTATAATTTACAAATAGGAATTATACATATTAAAGGTGTATGACTTGATATTTCATGTATATATGCATTGTGAAATAATTACCTCTATTCCAGTACTCCTTAAACCCTGCTGTACAACTGGAAATCATCTGATAGAAATTTAAAGAGTGCTGATACAGGCTCCCACTCAAACCAATACGTCAAATCTCTAAAAGAAGGGTACAAGCATTCAAATGCATGTTAGCAAAATAATATACAAAGCAGAAAGTAACCAACAGTCTAATGGATAGAAGTGTTATGGTAATAGAGAAGACAGATAAGAAGAACATACCCAATAGCAGGAAGGGAATAAGAAATGCCACATAGGCCAGGAGATGTTAGAAATGCTTGGACTACAGTTTGGGAGGATAGAATATAAAATGTAAGGATTGCAAGAAAGAAAAGTATGGCAAATGAAAGGAATACCTAAGTGAGTGAAAAATATGCCAACAAATTTTGACTTTTCAAGGAATTACTCTCAGAATTTTTTGGTGAAAATATGAAAAAGTATAGTAAGATGTAATTTTTAAAAAATTTTTCAAATCATTTTGAAGATACTAAAAAAGTAAATCTGATTCGAAGCTAGCGGTTATAGACATAGAACACAGTCCACAATGAAAAAGTTGATAGTTTGAAAAAGAAAGAAACCCTAGAGAGATATACAATCCACCAATCCTTAATTTATTTCATTTTCTGATAACAAAAAAAAGGAGGGCCAATGGGTTTCTGTTTGAGAACTTTTGGCGAAAGTCCACCATCTGGGGCTGAGGTTGTGGCTCAGTGGTAGAACACTTGTCTGGCATGTGTGAGGCACTGGGTTTGATCCTTAGCACCGCATAAAGACAAGTAAATAAAATAAAGGTAACGTGTCCATCTACAACTAAAAAAAAAAAAATTAAAAAAAAAAGTCCACCATCTGCCACAAAACCAAAGAAAGAACTGACTCAGGAAACAACTGGGGAAGAGTAAGGCAACAAAATAAGAAAGCTAACAAAGTTTTTAAAGGATAAAATTAGAGCTGGAAGCGGTGGCACATGCCTATAATCCCGGGGACTCAGGAGGCTGAGGCAGGAGGATGATGAGTTCAAAGCTAGCCTCAGCAACTCAGCAAGACCCTAAGCAACTCAGTGAGACCCTGTCTCTAAACAAAGCATAAGAAAGGGCTGGGTATATGTGGTTCAGTGGTTAAGTATCCCTGGATTCACTCCCAGGAACCAAAAAAAAAAGGAGGAGGAGGAGGAGGAAGAAGAAGAGGAGGAGGAGGAGGAGGAGGTGGAGGAGGAGGAGGAGGTGGAGGAGGAGGAAGAACAGGAAGAAGAGGAAGAAGAGGAAGAGGAGGAGGAGAAGAGGGAAAGGGGGAGGGGGAGGAACAGGAAGAGGAAAAAAATCAGAGTTAAAATACTAAAAGACAAAAAGGAAAACAACAAAAAGATAAAAACTAGTGAAAATACTAAAAGAGAAAAAGGAAATCTTCTTATTGAAATCCCAATAAAAAAATTAAACAAGAGTGGTGCTTCTGTTACAACACAAGCCTGCCCTGCCCACACTCAAGGGTAAGAACCATATATCATACCTATCAATGGGAGAAGTATCAAAGTCACATTGCAAGAAGCACAAGGAATGTAAAATAATATTATGGCCATTGTTTGAAAACATAATCTGCCACATACATGAATACTAAGTATTACATTTGCATTGGGTTTTCTTTTTTGACAATAAAAATGCATTATTAAAAAACAATTCAAGAGCCAGGTATGGTGGCACTGCCTGCAATCCCAATGACTTTGGAGGCTTGAAGCAGGAGGATCGCAAGTGAGGCCAGTTTGAGCAACCTAGCCAGATTCTGTGTCAAAATAAAATATAAGGGGCTCGCGCCATAGCTTAGTGTTAGAGTACTTGCCTAGCATGTGTGAGCACTGGGTTCGATCCTCAGCACCACATATAAATAAATAAAATAAAGGTATAAAAAATATATTATTTTAGGGGCTGGGATTGTGGCTCAGTGGTAGAGTGCTTGCCTCACATGTGGGAGGCACTGGGTTCGATCCTCGGCACCACGTATAAATAAATGAATAAATAAAGGTCAATCAACAACCAAAAAAAAAATTTTTAAATATATATATATTATTTAAAAACATAAAATAAAAAATAAAAAGGGCTGGGGATGGAGTTCAGTAGTAAAGTGCCCTGGTTGAATCCTCAGTACTGACAGAGAGAAAAGAAAGTAACTCTGGATAGAAACTTCTAACTAGTATGAGATAAATGGCATACAGGGTATAAGGGTAGAATAATAGAAAGACCTAATAAAACTCTAACTATTCAAGATGATAATATTCCTAGCTAAAAGACTCTATTTTTCAGTTTCCCTTAACCCTAGAAATGACTGACAAAATGTTAATAGAAATTGCTAGGAGGAGATCTTCAGGAAGGCTCCTTAAAAGATAGCAGCTAGCAAATGTCCTTGTTACCTCTGTGTATTCTTTCCACTTGGAACCCAGAAGCCTCTAGCAGCCATTTTACACTGAATGAACTTTAAAGTTATAAGTCATACACTAAGAATGGTGATGTCAAAAAATAGAAAAACCAAGATTCCAAATAACCCCTGGATGTTGTATGTCCAGATTTATGTATGAAAAAAAATAAACTACATCTTATTTAAAGTATTATTTTAGAAACAGTGGTCCATGTCTGTAGCCAAGCCACTCAGGATGCTAAGGTAGGAGGATTACTTGAATCTAAGAGTTTTGTTTTTTTTTTTTAAATTTTTTTTTTAGCTGTAGATAGACACAATAACTTTATTTATTTTTATGTGGTGCTGAGGATCGAACCCAGTGCCTCACGCATGCGAGGCAAGCGCTCTACCACTGAGCCACAATCCCAGCCCCGGAACCTAAGAGTTTGAAGCCAACCCAGGCAACATACCAAGACTCTGTCTCTTAAAAAAAAAAAAAATCAAGCTGCGCGCGGTGGCAGAAGCCTGTAATCCCAGCACTTAGGGAGGCTGAGACAGGAGAATCGCGAGTTCAAAGCCAGCCTCAGCAATGGCAAGGCGCTAAGCAACTCAGTGAGACCCTGTCTCTACATAAAACACAAAATAGGACTGGGGATGTGGCTCAATGGTCAAGTGCCCCTGAGTTCAATCTCTAGAACCAAAAAAAAAAAAAAAAAATCAATGAATAAATAAGAAGGTAGCAAGAAAGGAAGCCATCTGTAAGCCAGGAAGATAGCCATCATCAAAACCCAAGCCCTCCTAGAACCAAACTTTACCTCCAACAGCAAATAAAATTTATGTTGTTTATGTCACCAAGTTTTTGGTAATTTGTTATGATAGCCCAAGCACACTAATACAAACTGTATAATACTAGTAATAAACAGGCCAACTCGTCCTTTCTGACTTAGAGAAGCTATTTAAATGGCTTTTGTAGGGTCATATGAAGAGATCAGAACTTACTGTCCTTGGAAGGGAAATAAAATTATGTACTTTAATAATTGCACAAAACATACCCAATGTCAGAGAACAGCACAATGGTCACTGCCTTCTCTAAACACATGTTGTTTTTCCCATCAATACCAGTAATTTATCAGCCCTTTTCTGGAGTGACACATTATGGACATCCTCATTCCCATGGGCATTTCCTGAACTCTAGCTGTAACTAGACACATTTTACTTCAAGAAATCATATGCATATACAAAATGCCTGAATTCTGACCCACTTTTGTAAAGTTCATACATTTCACATATGCATATGACAATATTTAAAATGTCTGGTTTTCAGCATAATATTGGAAGCCATGAAAAGAAACAAGAAAATGTGGTCCATACATAGAAAGGAAGACAGTAAATAGAACATGTCCCTAAGGAAGTCCAGATATTATACTTGCTGGATAAGGCTTTAAATTAGCCATTATAAATATGTTCAAAGAATAAGGTAAGCATGTACAAATGATTAAAGGAAAGTATGAGCACACTGCCTCACCAAAAATAGAATACTAACAGAAATTACAAACAGGAACCAATTAAACTGGGTGCAGCAACACAAACTTATCCCAGCAATGTGGGAGGCTGAGGCAGAAGGATCACAAATTCAAAGACAGCCTCTAAAATTTAGCAAGACCTTGTCTGAAAACAAAAAAATAAAAAGGACTGGGGATGGAGCTTAGTGGTAGAGGGCCCCAATAAAGGTGGAGGGATAAACCAATTAGAGATTTTAGAGTAGAAAAGTACAATAACTGAAATGAAAAATTCATTAAAGGATCTCAACACAGATTTGAACTTGAAGAAGAACCA
>PVHX01004401.1:70965-120965 GCA_004024805.1 Geosciurus inauris
AACTGAGTGGTAACTGAGGGCAGGCAGGGTGTGGGCTGAAGAGGTGGGTTACGGGGGGGGGGGTGTTGGGGGGGTGTTGGGGGGGTTGGGGAGGGGTACCTTTCGGTAGAGTGGTGCAAGCCTGTAATCCCAGCTACTTGGGAGGCTGAGGCAGGAGGTTCCCAAGTTTGACATCAGCCTGGGCAACTTAGTGAGACCTTGTCTCGAAATAAAAATGACTGAGGATGTAGCTCAGTGGTATAGTGCTTGTCTGGCATGTATAAGGCTCTGAGTTCTATCCTCAGTATCATAAAAGAGGAGGGAGTGGGAGAAGGAGAGGAGGGATATAAATACAAAAATAGAGAAGAGAAAGGAACAGAAAAAATATTTTAAGAAATATTGCCCCAAACTTGCCAAATTTGAAAGAAAAAAATTGATTTGACCCTCTAAGCAGTTCAATGAATTCCAAGTAAGATAAATTCAAAGATATCTACACTGAGACACATCATAATAAAAAATGTCTATAGTCCAAAAGAGAATCTGGAAAGTAGCAAGAGAAAAGCAATTCATCAGGTACATCACATTCATTATACATTAGAAGGCAGTGAGAAGACATATTCAAAATGCTGAACGAAAAAGAACTTCAGGGCTGGGATTGTAGCTCAGTGGCAGAGTTCTCGCCTCGGATTCCTGAGGCACTGGGTTCGATCCTCAGCACCACATAAAAATAAATAAAATAAAGATATTGTGTCCATCTACAACCAAAGAAATATTAAAAAAAAGAAAAGAAAAAGAACTTCAACCGAGAATAATATAGCCAACAAAACTATCCTTTGGGCTGGGGCTATAGCTCAGTGGCAGAGTGCTTGCCTAGCATGCATGAGGCACTGGGTTCAATCCTCAGCACCACATATAAATAATAAACGAATAAAATAAAGATCCATCAACAAATAAAAAAATTTTTTAAAAAAACTATCCTTTGACAAGAGGAAACATTTAAATCGTCCCAGCAAAACAAAAACTAAGAAAACTACTGCTAACCTACAAGAAACATTAAAGGGATTACTGAGATTAAAGGATGGTAGACAGTAACTTGAATATGTACAAAGAAACAAAGAGCACTGGTAAAGGTACCTACATAGACAATAAATTTTTGTTTTAGGTCAAAAGGTAGCTCAATGACATGGATTTAAGGACAGAAATATATCAAATTTCTTTTATCCAAAATTCAAGATAACATTTCACGACTTTCACCGCCATTATTAGTAATGTAATAAATTGTACATGATCAAAATATAATTACCAAATTACAAGATCTTTTGGAATCTCAAAAGTTGGTCAATCATGTTACTCCCTCATATATGACAAATCTTCAGTGTATTCATATTACTCTTAGACTGGGCTGGGGAGGTAGCTCAGTACTTGCCTAGCAGGTGTAAGGCCCTGAGTTCAATCCCCAATAATAGAAACAAACAAAAAATGAGAGGAAAAAATATATATCAACACCATAATACACTCATAATGAAGACCAAAATCTCCAATGTAGCTTTTGGTTCTTTTCTTTCCTCCCATCATACTACCTTGGCCCTGCTATTCCCACAGGCTAGAACACAACCCACACATGTATCTCCAATTCCCCTTCAAAACTAAATTCATCCTTCAGATATCATCTTAAACGTTACTTTGAATCTTCCCTAGTCTATAAGTCCAGGTCAGATACTGCCTTCATAAAGCCTTTATTCCATTTTTCATAGTTTTTGATTTAATATTTTTTCTCCATAACACTACAAATTTCATGAAGGCAAGGACATCTTTTTTTATAAATATTTCTTTAGTTGTTCATGAACCTTTATTTTTTATTTATTTATATGTGGTGCTTTTTGTTGTTGTTCACACCTCATCTCCAACAACTAGCACAGTGCCAGTCATGTAACTAGTTGAACAAGTAAGAAAGTGTTTTATAATACATTAAGCAGATACTTCCTAAAAGATGAGTAACATTTCTAATAACCAAGTAATGAAAACTATAGAATTATACCAATTTAAGGAAATGATGAATAAATAGTTCTAAAAAACAATATGCAGGGGCTGGGAATATAGTTCAGTGATATAGTGCTTGTCCACCATGTGCAAGGCCCTGGGTTTTATCCCCCGCACAGCAAAATAATATGCTGGATAAATATAATGTGAAATATATGCAATCAGAGTAACTAATTAAACCAACTATTCTATCTCAAGCCATAGTGATTCATTTATATAAACTAACAAATCTGCCCCAAATACAGTCATATAGATACAAAATATGTGAATTACTGACAACTTCCAGCTCTTTATAAATGCACAAGAATTTCCTAATATCCTTCTCCCTCTAAGTGATTGATAGTAGTACCAAATAAACACTGAGGCTGCAGCTGTATTAATCTATGAAAAGGGTTGGTTGACATAGCACAGAAAGATATTCCCTATCTTTAAGCATTAGCATTTAGATACCTTTTTAAAAGACTTTATTTCTTCCATTACTGTTATTCTGCTTCATCTAGCATTCCCTCAGTATTGTTCCTACTGCTTTTTTTTATTGCAACTATATAGTATTTCAGCTAAATTATTATTTAATTTTCTGGAAGCCACCATCCTATGAACCTAATCATCACTTTTATTTATTTATTTATTTTTTGGTACCGGGGATTGAACTCAGGGGCACTCGACCACTGAGCCACATCCCCAGCCCTATTTTGTGTTTTATGTAGAGACAGGGTCTCACTGAGGTGCTTAGCGCCTCGCCATTGCTGAGGTTGGCTTTGAACTCGCGATTCTCCTGTCTCAGCCTCCCTAAGTGCTGGGATTACAGGCTTGAGCCACCGCGCCCGGCTATCACTTTTATTTTTAACATTGTTTCTATGGAGAAACAAGTTTTATATTCCAGATAAATTTTGAACACAGTCTATACTGTCCTTAAAAGTAGACTTGCCAGGCACAGTAGCACTCAACTGTAATCCCAGCAGCTCAGTAGGCTGAGGCAGAAGGATCCCAAGTTCAAAGTCAGCCTCAGCAATTCAGCGAGGTCCTAAGTTACTCAGTGAGACCTTGTCTCTAAATAAAATATAAAAAAGGGCTGGGGATGATGCTCAGTGGTTATTCCCCCTGGTTCAATGCCTGGTACCAGAAAAAAAAGTAAAAAAGTAAAAAGGGCAGGGGGATATAGCTGGGCAGGGTAAAGCATCCCTGGGGGTTCAATCTGTTTACTTGAAAAAAAGAAAAAGGAAGGAAGGAACGAACAAACGAATGAATGAAGAGAAAAAGAAAAGGAAGGCTAGGGATACAACTCAGTGGTGGGGCATTTGTCTGGCAGAAAAGGTCCTGAGTCTGGTCCCCAAGAGTGGGGAAAAAAAATTCTAACAGTAAAGCTGTGATGAAGTTAGTATATTTCATCATTGCTGAGAGCACTGGGATAATTCTTTTTTGGAGGAATATGACAATACATAAGAATGGCCAAAATTGATCATATCCATTGATCTGATGATTCATTCCTGGGAATTTATCTTCACTTTTTGTTATTTCTTTGGTACCAGGGATTGAACACAGGATCGCTTTTACCACTGGGCCACATCACCATCCCTTTTATTTGTTATTTTGAGACAGGGTCTCACTAAATTGCTTATGGCCTTGCTAAATTGCTGAGGCTGGCTTTGAATTTGTAATCCTCCTGCCTCAGCCTCTCAAGTCGTTGGGAATACAGGTATGCACCACCACACCAGTAGGGAATTTATCTTAAGGAAATAATTTAAGAGTATTATTAAAGATGGTAATAAAGATTTCACAGAAATATGAAAACATGTTTTTAAGATAGTAAATAATCAAACATTAAAACTATACAAAACATACACATCAGGGCTGGAGATGTAGCTTAATGGCAGAGAGTTTGCCAGCATGTATAAAGTTCTGGGTTCAATCCCTAATTCTGCAAAAATAAAAATCTTTATCAAAACACATATACATTGATCATATGAAAAAAAGTAGGTATTGTATTTGGCGGTACTTGGGATATTTTAATTTTTTATACTCAAGTAAGGCATTCTTCTTTTAAATTAAAAAAGTGCATATAAATGAAGACACCAGCACCACTAAATTCTAGTCAATTTCAGTTTGCAGCCCTGTTCTCTCCTCCGCCCCCTCCAAAGGCAATGAACGGTTAGTATGTCTCTTCTCAGATCTTTTTTCATGTTTTTATAAGATGTACTTGTGAAAATTTACAGTGGTATCATATTATACATATTACAGTACAACTTACTCTTATACATAGATTTAGCTCTTTTCATTGCATGGTACATAGGACTACATTATGTAACAATACTACATATCACCTAGCTATTCATTTATGGTTGGATATTCAGGCTGTTTCCCATTTTTCCTTCATACATTTGCCATGAAAAATCATATCTGTATCTCTTTGGACCTATAGAGTGCTTTTCTAGAAACTAGGGTCACACACATTTTCTAATTTAATGAATATGGCCAAATTTCCTTCCACCAAGTGGCTCTACTAATTTACATTCCTAAAACTGGGCTTTCTTTTTCACTACTGATTACAGTCTCTGCGATTCAAATTTGTAAAAAATTCTAAAGGAGTCCATCCTGAATAGCCCATCTAAGCACAGCTATTTAACTAATAAAGAAAAACAAATCTCCACTTCTGTTTAGGAGAAGGTATAAATCTGGTTCCCTGTTATTATATCCCACTCCTAAGCAGATCATGTGTCATTCAAAGTAGAAAACAGTATGGTAATATCTACACTATTTGGCGTCAATACTCACATACAGTGTTTACAATGTTGCTATGAGGGGGTCTATGCCTGGAAACCAAAAATGGATCCAGTCATCTCTTCTGCTATGTCCATACAAAGCTGTTCTTGGCTTTACCAAAATACACATGGTTAGTGCAGCCTGCAGAATGGATTGTGGCTCCCTATCTTCACTTCACAAACTGCCTGTGTCTGTAATCAAAATGAACCACCCCATCTTTACAGAGCATCAGGCTGCCCCATCTGCCACTACTTCTGTTCCCCAGCACCCCTGAGCTTGGCTGCATGACACAAAAAAACTGAAGTTGTCTGTTTTCTCCTGTCTATTAGAAAGTTCTTACAAACAAGTATAAAAATGTGAAAAATAAATAATACAGAATAGAATCTTTGTATTAGACAATGAACCAGTAACAAACGTATAAACTTTAGAGCACAAATGGAGAAACATGGAAGTAGTACTAGTTTTCTTCTAAGAGTAACAGCTCCCATTCTGAACATGTCAAATGTGTCACTATAAAGTTAACTACAAGTAATTTGGGGATAAGAAACAGTCAGTAAAACTGTCCATAAGAACAAGACATGAATCAAAAAAGACATCACTTAATTTATGGTCACAGGAAATCTGTTGCATTTGCTGCAGTAGAGGTTTAAAAGTATCATAGAGAGAAAGCCCTTAATACTCATGTCTTTTTTTTTTTCATAACATAACAAAGTGACTAACATATGTTAATGACAAATTTTCCAGTTTAATTACTTGCTTTCAGCAGTTTCTCAAATCAAAAATACAATTTATCACTCTCCTGGTTCATAAACTTCTGAAGCTTTCAGCAACATGGCACTCATCAATTCACTATATTAAAATATGTTTCCAAGTACCCTCTACTACTCCAATAAAGCAGAGAGGAGAGGACCCTTAGCCAAAAGACATCTAGTAGCCCAAACTCATTTATAAATTAAAAATAACTGGGCACAGTGGTGCACACCTGCAGTCTCAACTACAGGGGAAGAGTAAGCGGGATTGCCAAATTCAATGTCAGACTCAAAAGTCTAGTAAGACTTGTCTCAAAACGAAGGAGGAAAGAAAGAAAAAAAGGGAGTACAGTACCCCTAGATTCAATCCCCAGTAACTACAAAAATAAATCAATCTAACCAAAATGTAATAACAAGTTGTCTCCAGAATCTATAACCAACCTACTAAACACGAAAATTAATGTGCCTAAGCTAGTATTTGACTCTTTAAAAAGCATTTTCACTATCACACAAGAACTTCACAGTCTTATAAGGATAACATGTATCTGTGTTGGTTCTTTTCTTTTGGCAAAGGGAAAGGAAGGAAAGAAAGGGGTTTATGGGAAAAGAAAGTAGGGAGGATGCCCTGTACAAAAGGTTATAAGTTTGCAAGTTCCTTAAAGGACCAATGATGTTTCTCTTTTAATTATCATGCCCCCAAAACTGTTGTCCATTTGGGCTATTAACAAAGTACCTTATCCCTTAAGCCTCCTTTATAAGAGCACTAATCCTATTCATAAGGGTCACTACATCTCTATGACTCAACTGCCTCCCAAAGATTCCACTGGGTTTTTCTTTGGAGGGGTTGGGGGTATCCTATTATAGGTTGGGTTTTGTTTATTTTTCTTTTTCTTCCACATTTTTTTCAACTGGTGCATTATAATTGTACATAGTGGTGGGATTCATTGTTACATATTTATACATGCAACCAATATAACAATATAATTTGGCTACTATCATTCCTCAGTATGTCCCCTTTCCCTTTCTTCCTCCCTCCTTCCCCCTGGTCCATTTCCTGTACTCTATTGATCTCCCTTGATTTTCATGAGATCACTCCATCCTTTCTTTTCCTTTTTCTTCTCTAACTTCCACATGAGAGAAAACATATGTCCCTTGACTGAATTTGGCTTATTTTGTTTAACATAATGTTCTCAAGTTCCATTCATTTTCCTGAAAATGACATAATTTCATTCTTCTTATGGATGAATAAAAGAGACTCCACCTCAATATCATCACACAGGGAATTAGGTTTCAACATAATTAGAAATTAGGGCAGAAACAAACATTCAGACCATAGTACCTGCTAATAAGCCTATCACATTTAATATCCATGAATTTACAATCATTTATTACCTCTTCTCATTTTAAGTTACTTCTACTCATTTTAAGAGCAATCTTTTACAACATGATAAAGAAAAATGTAATTTATCCTAAACTCTTTTACATAAACTTCATTATTCACTAATATACTAACCAAGAAAAGCCCAACCTCCATTGAGATCTACTTTATATTATTTACAACTCGAATTTAATATTTTAGGTTCCCATTTATAAAGAAAGCCACAAATAAATATAGATTAACACTTCCATCAAATGATTACAGAAAGAAGTTTTGATCTACATTCTACTAGTACTAAGCTAAATCCGTAATTTTTAAGTTCAAAGTTAACTCCTTGTCCCTTTTGGTTAAAAATATCATGAAATTTTTCCTATAATTCTCAGAATTCAGCCATCCTAATGTCTAAGACTCTTGTTGAAAGATAATACCAAAAACAACAACAAATACCACCGTAGATGAGAACAAATTCATGGAACTAGGAAACAACAACAAAATATTCTACTAGAAAGCATATTCATGAATTTTGGGATTATTCTTGAAATGAAAATAATTGGCATTTTTAAACATCCTTCTTAGAAAACTGGTGAAAAAGAGCACTTACAGTGCTTCACTTTTCAACACTGATGTCATTTGGTAAGTAATAGTAATGAAAACTGACATCTTCGCAACCACTATATCTAAGAAATGACAGGAAAAATGTCATCTTCATTATTATTAATAGTACCAATATAAAAACATCTAACAAACCATCTAATAACCCTTTTAATACCAAAAGCAATTCTAAGAGAATTATTTAAACCCATAGGAGTCAGGTGTGAACAAGTCTGAATTCTTTAAAGACATGCACATTTACACTGTCAAACTGAGTTCTTGAGTTATACTTTTTCCAGTATTGTGCCAATAACTTATGATTGAAAAGTATACACCAAACTGGGCACAGTGGCACATGCCTGCAATCCCAGTTATTTGGGAGGCTGAGGCAGGAGGATTAAAGTACAAAGGCAGCCTCAGCAACTTAGGCCCTAAACAACTTAGTGAGAACCTGTCTCAAAATAAAAAATAAAAAGGGTTGGGATGTAGCTCCCAAGGATCAAAAACAAACAAAACAGTGCATACCAACCTTGGTAGTAAGTGTTTTAATCTGAAATTTTTAAATTAAAACCATTTTTAAAAACTATCATCTTGAAATTTGTATAGAAAAGTTTCATGTACCATAGACAACTAATTTGCATGACTTAGACTTTGGTCCTTTCTAGTTCCCAATCTCAGATTTTTCTAATACTAATGAAAATGGCCCACTGAACCTGGGTTCTAAATGTATGAATTCAACCAACCAGAGAATAAAACTGTTGGAAAAATAAAACTACAACTGAAATGAGAATGTACAAACTTTTTCTTGTCATTATTCCCCAAACTGAACAAGTATGAAACTTCTGTTGTCATTTTTTCCCCAAACAATATAGAATAACAACTATTTTCATACCATTTACATTGTTTTAGGTATTATAGATATATAATATAGATATGATTTAAAATATATGGAAGAATATGATAAGTTATATGGAAATACTATACTATTTTATATAAGGGATTTGGATGAGATTTTAAGGAACTAAAAGTTTTTGGAATCCATGGGGAATCTAGACCCCAAACCTTGGTAGATTCAGAGGGATTATACATTCATTGTATTCCTAAATTCCCAATCATAACTTTCAGATAGGTGACTGACTATAAAAACCATTGGCATAGGGCTGGAGTTATGGCGCAGTGGTAGCGTGCTCACCTAGCATGCGGGAGGCACTGGGTTCGATCCTCAGCACCAATAAAAATAAAATAAAGATATTCTGTCCACCTACAACTAAAAAATAAATATTTAAAAAAAAAAAAAAAAACATTGGCATAGATGGCAACATATTAACAGTTCACTCATAAACAAATATAAAAGTCATTACCACTAAAAATTTAGGTAGAGGAATAGACAGTAACATTACCATTACTAGTTAATAGTCTGAAGAAAAATGAAAAGAAAATTATTTCAATAAGTGTAAATTTTACTTAAATGAGAAAAATGTTTAGGTATTGTTTCTTATTAAAAACTAAGTTTTGGGGCTGGGATTATAGCTCAGTGGTAGAGCGCTTGCCTCGCATGCGTGAGGCCCTAGGTTCAATCCTCAGCACCACATACAAAGCAATAAAATAAAGACATTGTGTCCATCTACAACTAAAAAGATATTTAAAACAACAACAAAAAAAAAAAAAACCAAAAAACTAAATTTTAAGCTGGGCCCAGTGGTGCTCGCCAGTGCGCGCCTGTAATCCCAGCGCTTTGGGAGGCTGAGACAGGAATGAATCACAAGTTCAAAGCCAATCTCAGCAATGGTGAGGTGCTAAGCAACTCACTGAGACCCTGTCTCTAAATAAAATACAAAATAGGGCTGGGGATGTGACTTAGTGATAGAGGTACCCCTGAGTTCAATCCCCGGTACCAAAACAAAATTGAACTCAGGGGTACTCTTATGAGTACATCCCCAGCCCTATTTTGTATTTTATTTAGGGACAAGGTCTCACTGAGTTACTTAGCTCCTCATTGTTGCTGAGGCTGGTTTTGAACTTGCAATTCTCCTGTCTCAGCCTCCCAAAGCGCTGGGATTACAGGCATGCGCCACTGCATCCGGCTACAAAGTTTTAATTGTTGTTAATCTAATTTCACAAATTATTTCTCTAAAATGACTGTTTTGTAGTTGAATTTAACTTTCGAGGCAATTAATCTGTAACTAAAGAATTACCTTTCTTGTAATCATTCACTCAATATTTCCCCCAAAGAATTCTTGTCCTAGTTAAGCACAAAAACTGTATTACTTTTTTCACTATACTGTGACTTCATGGTAACGATTATTAACTCATTAGGAAACAAAGTAATTATGAAAAGTATGCATTCAAAGTTTTTTTTTAATATTTTTTTAAATTGTGGATGGACACAATATCTTTTTCTTTTAATTTTTTTTTAAATTTTTTTTAGTTGTTGATGGATCTTTATTTTATTCATTTATTGTTTGTATGTGGTGCTGAGGATCGAACCCAGTGCCTCACGCATGCTAGGCAAACGCTCTACCACTGAGCTACAGCCCCAGCCCCTGGACACAATATCTTTATTTATTTATTTATTTTTATGTGGTGCTAAGGATCCAACCCAGTGCCTCACGCATGCAAGGCAAGCGCTCCACCACTGAGCTACAATCCCAGCCCCAGAGAAAAGTTTTAATAAACAAACGTTCATAGATGAGTTCACTGAAATACCAAAAATAATGCCACAAAACAAATACATAAGAGAAAAACTAGAACAAAGATACCAAATACAGTTTGCCTTAAACCAAGCTTCTACAAAGTTCTGGGCTTCAAAAATTTCTTACTTGTAAAATTGATTTTTTTTGCACTCCTTGGAATTAAATAAAAGATCTCGCCCATGATAGACAAATCCTCTACCACTGAGCTATATCCTTAGCAATCCATTTTTTTTTAATAGTAATAACTGTAGAACTCTGACATTTAAAATAAAATGAGCCAGGTACAGTGACACACACCTAAAATCCCAGCAACTCAGGAGGCTGAGGCAGGAGAATTTTAAGTCTGAGGCCAGCCTCAGTAACTCATGGAGACCCTCAGCAATTTAGCAAGACACTATCACAAAACAAAAAATAAAAAAGGATTTAGGATGCAGCTTAGTTGTAAAGTACACCTGGCACATGTCTGTAATCCCAGTGACTTGGGAGGCTGAGGCACAAGGATTGCAAGTTCAAGGCTAGCCTCAGTAACTTAGTGAGACCCTTTCTCAAAATCAAAAATTAGAAGGGCCGAGGATGTGGCTCAGTGGTAGAGCACCCCTGGGCTCAACAGCACAAAAAGAAAAAAAATCAATTTGTAGAACACTTTACAATAAATATCTTAAATGTTAACAACTTTCCAAATTCACTACAAGTACTGTTCTAATTAATTTACTATCTTACTTCTTTTTTTTCCTTTTTTTTTTTTTTTTTTTTTTTTTGTACCAGGGATTGAACTCAGGGGTACTCGAGTTCTCCAGCCCTATTGTGTGTTTTATGTAGAGACAGGGTTTCGTTGAGTTGCTTAGCGCCTCGCCGTTGCTGAGGCTGGCTTTGAACTCGCAATTCTCCTGTCTCAGCCTCCCAAAGTGCTGGGATTATAGGCATGTGCCACCGTGCCTGGCTTTTTTTTGCTATTTTTAATGTGCATGAATTAAAAATGTGTTGTCAAATCTGCCAACTGTTGTGTTTTACTTCTGATGTTTTGCATTTGTACTCCATATATCTAAACAATAATCCTAATTTAGGACTTCACATATTTAAACTTAATATTCGCCTTTTAAAAATTTACCTGGGGCTGGGATTGTAGCTCAGCGGTAGAGCGCTTGCCTCGCATGCGTGAGGCCCTGGATTCGATCCTCAGCACCACATACAAAGCAATAAAATAAAGACATTGTGTCCATCTACAGCTAAAAAAATATTTTAAAAAAATAAAAAAAATTAAAAATTAAAAATTAAAAATAAAAATTTACCTGAAATTTATATTGGAGTGTGGTAAAACTTAGGGTCTGAATTTATGGTCTTTTTTAGTTGCCAAGCAACTAATCCAGTATGAGCCCAGGGAATCATTTTTATTCTCAATTATATTCCTCACCCCTTAATAGGGACAGAATCCAAGGCTTCCTGCATTCTAGACAAGCCCTCTACCATTGAACCACACTCCAGCACTCTGGTCTTTAAAAAAAAGAGTTAAAAATTGTTTTATTTTTCCGTTTAGTTTTGCATCAGAAACGTGTGTACTTTTTCAGAACTTGGATTGCATCATATAAACTCCAGATTTCCTTATTTTAATTATTTTGTTCTGCTTTGGTTGTTTGTGAAATTTTTGTACACTTCTGGGATTATGTAATAAAGCTTAAGAATGTTGCCATCTTGAGGTTGTATATAGAACCATGTATGGTTATCAGGAAATTGCTGAGAAGTATGAAATAACTGTGTCCAGTAAAGAAACTAAACCCCTAGATTTATTTTATGTTTTATCATCTTCATCATGGTCATTGTTATCATTATTATTTTTTGGTAGCAGAGCTATATCCCCAGTCCTCTTTTTTTTTTAATATATGTTTTTAGTTACAGATGGACATAATACCTCTCATTTATTTTTATGTTGTGGTGTGGATTGAACCCAGTGCCTTACACATGCTAGACAAATGCTCTGCCACTGAGCTATAACCCCAGTCCTCATTTAGGTCCTTATGTCAGGATTTCTGAGCAACAACCCTTACCCCTCTGACCCTGTTAATAAAACAATTCCATCCTTCCTGCTGCAAGAGAAATGCAAGAGATAATGACGAATTGTATTCTCCTCTGCCTTGAAATTTACTACATACTGGAATAAGAGCAATCTAATGTTTGTATAACTGTTGAGTTTTTAAAAATTATATAAACAGCAAATGGTACACTGTTCAGTACTGGAGCACAATGTGATATCCATCATTATCTCTTGCACTTCTCTTGCAGCAAGAAGGATGGAATTGTTTTATTAAACAGGGTCAGAGGGTAGTATTGTTGCTCAGTGATAGAGTACCTGGGTACCTAGGTTTAATCCTCAGTATTACCATAAAAACCAAAAAGACAGGGGCTGGGATTGTAGCTCAGCGGTAGAGCGCTTGCCTCGCATGCGTGGGGCCCTGGGTTCGATCCTCAGCACCACATACAAGGCAATAAAATAAAGACATTGTGTCCATCTACAACTAAAAAAAAAAAAATTTAAAAAAAAAAAAAAAACCAAAAAGACAATGAAACAGGGTGAAGTTGATGAAGTGGAACTTTTACTTAATGACAATCCTTAGATATTCAAAATTTTTTTGTTACTGGCTATCTTTTACGGTTCTTTCAAGTATATGAGATTCTTTTAAAATGTAGGCTTAAAATGTTCACCCACTTTTTCTCTCTTTTTCTTTCTGGTAGTGCTGGGAATGGAACTTGTGATATAGGCATTATGTCCCTAGCCTCATCTGCTTTAATAATAGCATCGTGTTTCTGTTCTGGGAGAAAAGCAGCACCAAGAATTTAAACAGTAGACTTAAGTGAAAAAATTTTGAGAAAATTTAATATGTATTTAAAAAATTTAAACCATATCTTTATAATATCCTTCATAATAAACCAGTAAATGTAAATATTTTAAATTATATTTAAAGTACAATTCTTAATTTTTAGGATTATAGAAATTAAGAATCAGGAGGGATTGAACCCAGGGCCTTGTGTATGTGAGGCAAGCACTCTACTAACTAAGCTATATCCCCAGCCCTGAAATGTATACTTTTAATCAGCTAAAACTTGATTTTAAAGAACAATTTTAAGAATGAATAGTGATGATAAGAAACAAAGAATAAAAAATTTTTAGGGGCTGGGGTTGTGGCTCAGTGGTAGAGTGCTTGCCGGGCATGTGTGAAACCCTGGGTTTGAACTTCAGCACTGTATATAAATAAATAAATAAATAAATAAAAAGATCCATTAACAACTAAAAAATATTTTTAAAAAAAATTTTAGAAGGATGAGGAAATACAACTAACAAAAATGTGGACAAAGGTTCTACACCTTGACATTACCCAAAAAATTACAAACTAAAAACTGCCGTTTTAGATTATTCAATTGGCAAAGAATTTTTTTTTGCAAGTTTTACTATCAAATAATGACAAATGTTTAGTAAAATCAACACTCAAGATACCCTGTCAAGGGCTGGGGTTATGGCGCAGTGGTAGTGTGCTCGCCTAGCACGCATGAGGCACTGGGTTCGATCCTCAGCACCACATAAAAATAAAGATATTCTGTCCACCTACAACTAAAAAATAAATATCAAAAAAAAAAAAGATACCACTGTCAAATAATTTGAAGACCACACGCTTAGCATGCATGAGGCTCTGGTTTTATCCCTGACCAAAAAAGAAAAAGAAAATCAGAGGATTTCTTTCAGAGGTCCAATATCCAACCATAAGGAGTTTCAGACAAAAATAGAAGAGAAAAAATTATCTATGCAATAAGTAAAGAAAGTTTCCTAGAACTGAAGAAGACTGGTCTTCAGACTAAAGGAACCTATTTTAATAAGCAAATAGGTGAAAACAGGATCATACTAAAGGGTACCATGGTGGAATTTCAGAATATGTGAATAAAGATCCAAACAACTTCTATAGACAAACAATTACAATGGTCCTAAAATTAGAATGGCACTGGGTATCTCAACTATGTGAGAAGTTAGGCTAAAATTGAGGCAGTATCATTTTAGATTCTGAAGAAAAATTATTTCTAACTTAGAATTTTAACTCAGACAAACTTTCAGTCAAGTATGAGGGCAAGTTTAAGGTATTTTCAAGCTTATGTATCTCAAACACATTACCTCATAAAATCACAGAAAGTTCCAAGAGGAAGTCATGTTTCAAATGAGACAAAATTTAGAAAGCAAAACATCTGAAATACAGGTAGCAAAAGATCTAGTGAAGAATTCCCAGGGGGCTGGGGCTGTAGCTCAGTGGTAGAGCACTTGCCTAGCATGCGTGAGGCACTGGGTTCGATCCTCAGCACCACATATAAATAATAAATGAATAAAATAAAGATCCAGCAACAACTAAAAGAATTTAAAAAAAAAAAGAAGAAGAATTCCAACAATGAATGGTGAAGGCGTACTCAGGAACATAAACATGAGCCAGGTTCACACAGTAATCACTCAGTTTCAAACCAGTGAGATGGCCAGTCACAGGAGACATCAGAAGAAAGTGCCAACTTCTGGAAGTTTTGAGAGGAGTCTTGGTAAAGTAACAAAGGTTACTACTGAATAAGTGACAACTACTTAGAACATGAAGCAATTATATTCTAAGCAATTATATTCTAACTATATTCTAAAACCACAACAATTATTAGCTCCAAGGAAGACAAAGGTCGTGCTAGAAAAGTTATCACAGCCTATTACGTATCTTCAGCTGTAGATCTATATATATATACATGGTCATGATAAGGTAAACACTGAATATTTATCTAACTAACATTAACATATAACTATTGTTGTAACGAAGTAATAGGGACAGGGGAGAGTGAAGTGGCTATGGGGAAAAAAGAGAAACAAAAACCAAATTCTCATGCTCAGAAATGGGAAGTCAACAGATAATACAACAAATTTTTCATAATGTCTGAAAAATCAATACCAGGGCTGGGGTTGTGGCTCAGTGGACGAGTGCTTGCCTAGCACGTGTAAGGCACTGAGTTTGATTCTCAGCACCACATATAAATTAATAAAATAAAGGTCCATCGACAATTAAAACATACATATATATAAAATTTAAAAAATCAATACCAAATACCAAAGATCAACTAACAGAATATAATGTGGTCTCCTCAGGGAAGGAGAAAACACCAAGGAAGGTTAAGAGAACTGCTTCTCATTTAACAAATCTTGTTCAAACTATTTACCACTTTATAGGAATATGTAAGACTGATTAAAAGTATACATTTCAAGCCGGGCGCGGTGGCTCAAGCCTGTAATCCCAGCACTTAGGGAGGCTGAGACAGGAGAATCGCGAGTTCAAATCCAGCCTCAGCAATGGAGAGGTGCTAAGCAACTCAGTGAGACCCTGTCTCTACATAAAACACAAAATAGGGCTGGGGATGTGGCTCAGTGTTCGAGTGCCCCTGAGTTCAATCCCCAGTACCAAAAAAAAAAAAAAGTATACATTTCAGGGCTGGGGATATAGCTCAGTTGGTAGAGTGCTTGCCTCACATGCACAAGGCCCTGGGTTCAATCCCTAGCACCACACAAACACACTCACTTCTCAGGGTTGGGGTTGTGACTTAGTGGTAGAGCTCTTGCCTAGCACATGTGAGGCCCTGGGTTTGATTCTCAGCACCATATAAAAATATAAATAAATAAAATAGTTTAAAATGTATATATAGGGACTGAGGTTGTGGCTCAGTGGCAGAGCACTTGCCTCGCATGTGTGAGGCACTGAGTTCGATCCTCAGCACCACATAAAAAAAATAAGTAAAAGCAAAAATAAAGACACTGTGTCCATGTGTAACTAAAAAATATTTTAAATAAATAAATAAATAAATAAAATGTATATATATACATACACACACACACACCTCTCAGAACGATACAAAATTGCATGTACATAATGATTACAATAATCAGAAAATATTAACTTGAAAAAAGTTAAATCAAATAACTAGCTGTGTTAGCAGACAGAATGAAGTAGAAATTTCTCCATTTTCAAATCTCTAAGTAATACTGTTATATTGCTTTTAAGTTTTTTAAATAAGTTTTACAAAAGTGTGTTTGGTTGGTAGTTGATATTCCTGTTTGCCTTTGTTTACAACACTCCCTCCCTGTGTGGATACCACCCTTAAAGGTAGTATTCTTTCTTGTCTTGGTTTCCCCAGTACTCAGCGCAGAGCCTAGAACAGAGAAGGCCCTTAATAAAAATTTAATTAACAAACATTTAATTAAATCACTTATTTGATTCTAATAACCATAAGAAATCAAAGTGCTCCTTTCAAATCAAAGCACAGAACATAAATTTTTAAAGAGAAAAAAAACTAATATACACAGAAGAGTTTTCTTAGAGGGAAATGTGATTTCTTATGAGATTTCATTTTTTCTACTTCAAAGTTTTAAAATAATCTCTCTTTAACTTCTTTACAGAACACAGATAAACAAAGTACTTTTCAACTCTTTACTAGAAACTTATCTAGATTACTTTAAGGATAAACTCAAAAGATCTTAAATTCTTCATAAACTAATGAAAGAGCTATCAGTTCTGTAAACTTTGACATTGAAAAGAATATTTTACATTTTTTTAAAATAGGTTTTAATTATATTAAGATATAATTAATATACTATAACTTATTATAATTAATTGAATGAAAGGCCTAGACCTCTTTTCCTAATCATACTCTGCATCAACACACTTTCAGTGACATTAACAAACAGCGATTTTTCTGGTGCCCAAAATACTTTAAAAAGTTGTGAAACAGGGGCTGGGGTTGTGGCTCAGTGGTAGAGCACTTGCCTAGCATGTGTGAGGCACTGGGTTCGATTCTCAGCACCACATATAAATAAGTAAAAGTCCTGACAACTAAATATTTTTTAAAAAGAAGTTTAACTAAAAAAAAAAAAGTTGTGAAACAACAAAGCAAATAATGGGCTGGGGTTGTGGCTCAATGGTAGAGTGCTCACCTAGCACACAAGAGGCACTGGGTTCTATCCTCAGCACCACATAAAAATCAAATAAAATAAAGTTATTGTTGTGTTCATCTACAATTTAAATATATGTTAAAAAAACAAGCCAGGCACCATGGCGCAAGCCTGTAATCCTTAGGGAGTCTGAGACAGGAGAATCACGAGTTCAAAGCCAGCCTCAGCGCCTCAGCAAGGGCAAGGCGCTAAGCAACTCAGTGAGACCCTGTCTCTACATAAAACACAAAATAGGGCTGGAGATGTGGCTCAGTGGTCGAGTACGCCTGAGTTCAATCTCCAGTACCAAAAAAAAAAAAAAATATATATATATATATATATATATAAAACAAAATAATTTGGGGCTGGGATTGTAGCTCAGCGGTAGAGCGCTTGCCTCGCATGCGTGAGGCCCTGGGTTCGATCCTCAGCACCACATACAAAGCAATAAAATAAAGACATTGTGTCCATCTACAACTAAAAAAATATAAAAAAAATAAAAATAAAAAAAAAATAAAACAAAATAATTTAAAAGAGGCTATTGGAAACATCGCAAAAACAAATTGATTTTCATGAAGCAATTGGCTATAAAACACAAAAAGCATTTTACATATTAACCTGAAAACTACTAACCTAAAAAAAGGCATGTCACAATCACCTTAAAATTAAAAGGGTACTTTAATCCCATTGAAATACCAACAGAAAAATACTTATTACGGGGCTGGGGGCGTGGCTCAGTGGCACAGTGGTTGGCCCTCATATGTGAGGCACTGGGTTCGATCCTCAGCACTACGTAAAAACAATAAATAAACAAAACAAACACATTTTTTTTTAAAAAAAACTACTTATTACATCAAATGTGAAACACACGTCACTCGTGGAAAAAAGCCTAAAAGATGATGCTTCTTTTTTCTTTCTGATTTAAGAAAAAGTTTTGAATTCACTAGAAAAATAGATATAATAATAAAAATTATCTTCAACTCTACTACACAGTTAATGTTTGCAAAATATACTTCTAATTTGTTTTCCTTACATTATTTATAAAAATGAGATTATGTATATTTCATGTCAGCTTTAATAGATAATTCATTGTATAGATAAAACATTTATTTTACTAATCTACTAGTGGACATTTAGACTATTCATAATTCTTTCAAAACTATAAACATTATATAATAAATCATCTGGTGAAAAAAAGTAATCAGTTCCACATGAAATAAAAAGTAGTTAATACTAAAAATCTAACCACAAAAAATAAACTCCCACCATATATTATCCATATTAAAGGCAGAAAGCCTGTACAATTGTAAGGGGGAAAAATAAACTTAGATTAAAAAAAAAAAAAAAAAAAAAACAAGGTTATATAGCAAAGCCTTCTATCTTTACCAAGCACACACATTCCTCGAAACGTCTTTGTCAAGGTGTATATTTCACATTAGACATACTAAGGTTAAAACTTTTTAATATAAAGGCAGTCCTCTTTGCATGATTACAATAGGCATTAATTACAGTTCCCACAGTTAAATTAGCACAAATCCCCCTAAAAAACAGTTCAAATTTCAGTCATCAAAATATATTAACTATAAAAACTGTGTCAAGTACAAACTTCTCTGCTAGTTTTTCTTCTTCCTTTTTTTTTTTTTTGGTACTGGGAATTGAAATCAGTGGTACTCGACCACTGAGCCTATTTTGTGTTTTCTGTAGAGACAGGGTCTCACTGAGTTGCCTGGCACTTCACCCTTGCTGAGGCTGGCTTTGAACTCACGATTTTCCTGTTTCAGCCTCCCAAAGTGCTGAGATTACAGGTGTGCACCACCGCGCCTGGCTCTCTGCTAGCTTTTCAATCCACAAAGTACATCATGATATGGTACAACTGACCATATCACTTCTTTCAAAATTGTCCATGATTGATCATTATGTACCTGCTATTTAGTTCATCCGGAGTACTTGTATAGCAAGTCCACAAGACATTTTATGAAAATGGATAATCAAAAAAGGGAACAGCTCAACAAAGTTGAAAATGCAACAAAGAAAAGTGATAATGCTACATCTGGACTAAACATAAAAGGAGATTTAGAAGAAAAGGGCAAACCATGAGAATGCTAACTTGCTGATATATAGCTAGTAGAACATACTAAAGGTGGGCTTCTCAACATAAATAAGAAACAAGATTGTGGAAAAAAAATCAGTATTTATAGCAGCTCAATTCACAACAGCTAAGCCATGGAACCAAACTAGGTGCCCTTCAATAGATGAATGGATAAAGAAAATGTGGTACATATACACCTGGAATATTACTTAGCCATAAAGAAGAATGGAATTATGGCATTTGCCGATAAATGGATGGAACTGGAGACTCATGCTAAGTGAAATAAGCCAATCCCCAAAAACCAAAGGCTGAATGTTGTCCCTTATTATAAGGATGCTAATACTCAACAAGGGGGAAACTAGGGGAAAATAGAAGTTCATTGGATGAGACAAAGGGAAATGAAGGGAAGCAAGGGAAGATGGGAATAGGAAAGACAGTAGAATGAATTGGACATATTTTCTTATGTTCATGTATGAATATACCACCAGTGAAACTCTGTACCATGTAAAACAAGAATAATAGGATACTAATTAGAATAAGTTATATTCCATATGTATAATATGCAAAAAAAATACATATTCCATATGTATAATATTTTAGATATATAACTGCACTGTCATATATATCTAAAAAGAACAAATAAAATAAAAAATAAAAAGACGGGGCGGGGAAAAAGATGAAGGTGGGAAAGAGAAAGATGATGACCAGAGGAGGTGATGCTGGCAAAAACAAATTTAAATTAAAGGAACTCTCACAGGTACTTCACAATACTGAAAGCACAAAAAAACTTGGAAACTGATCCAAACTTAGAAAGGTATGACAATTCACCAAGACACAGAAAACATGCTCAATCCAAACTATTAGTTATACAATAAAAAAGAAAAGTACTGCTGGGCACAGTGGTGTACACCTATAATCCCAGCACTTTGGGAGGCCGAGACAGGAGAATCACGAATTCAAAGCCAGCCCCAGCAACAGCGAGGCACTAAGCAACTCAGTGAGACCCTGTCTCTACATAAAACACAAAATGGTGCTGGGGATGTGGCTTTTCACTCTCACCCAATTAGCTTTTCACTTTCACCTAATTAGCTTTTTATTTTATAAAAAGTTAACTTCTAAAAGATGAAGAAAATCTAATTTCTTACTTACAATACTGTAATTACCCTAAACTATAATAGTTTAATATTAAATATTAATGTTTAACATAATATTAAAGCCTTAATTATTAACAAAAGCCATTCAATGTTCAAAATTTAGAAAGAAAATTTCATACTAATACACTGTCACATCAGCCTTCAGTCTTGAATAAAAGTTTTCTCCAATATATGAAGTTGTAAAAACCCACTTCCAAGAGATAAAAACTTCTGCAAGAGTTAATGAGATGAAAGGCCAATAATCCCTAATGAAAATGCACAAAGAACATTACAGTAATAAAATCTTGACACACAAAGGGCTACAAGTGAGAGACTGCATACCTAAAAGAAACCTCTAAAAGCCTGTATTTAACATTCCCTTAAACTCTGTCTATATATATCCAATAAGATATGATATCTCTGACAGCCTTCTTCCAAAGAGAAAGTTAAAAAGCACAGCAGACTTTCCATTAAGAGGGTGACTACAAAAGCAAAAAAATTTTTTAGCCAGGCGTGGTGGCGCACGCCTATAATCCCAGCACTTTGGGAGGCTGAGCCAGGAGAATTTCAAGTTTCAAAGCCAGCCTCAGCAACAGCGAGGACGCTAAGCAACTCAGTGAGACCCTGTCGCTACATAAAACACAAAATAGGGTTGAGCATGTGGCTCAGTGGTCAAGTACCACTGAGTTCAATCCCCGGTACCAAAAAAAAGAAAAAGAAAAATTTTTAAGCATGTGTCATTTGCATCAGTTAAGTACCCTTTAAACTTGCAAATGGTCTCTACACCAGTAACACATATAACAAACCTTAAGAACCAAGGCAATTTCAGAATTCACACAAATAAAGAACTTCTGATTCCTGGCTGCCATGAACTGAGAAACTTTCCGCCTATAAGCCCTTCCACCATGATGTTCTGCCTCCCCCTTAGGCCCAAAGAACTGGGGCCAACTAAATATGGGCTGAAACCTCTGAAACCACTTATTTTCATCTCAGAGTGTGTCACCCCAATCGTATATTCACACAAGGGCTTCACTTGACATTTCTGGAAGATGGGAGAGGAAGAATAAATTTGTTTATCCTCCACAACTGCCTGGTAAACCTCAAAGACCAGCAAAAATCCACCACAGTCAAAAACAAATAAAATACAGTTTAAAAAAAAAAAAAGAAGGTATGGTGTTTGGCAAAATTAATGTTAGGAATGTCCACTGACCAAAATGGAATGGCTCAAATGGAATTCAGTGATACCAAAAGGAGGGGCACAAAAATTAAACAGGTCTTTTAGAAGCACAAAATATGGCAGTGAGAAACCACAATGTGCAATTTGGATCCATTTTATGGACAGCTGAGTCTACCTTAGAGTGAAGCCAGTGCCTGAGACACATCCACTAGCTACCACAGCGGAGGTCACTTAGGAATCACGGAGAAGGTTTATTGTCATTATTTTACCAAGTTGGTGGATGGACCCCGACCTTCACCTGAGGAACCAAAGACAATAGTAGTCACCTACGGCGTGGAGTATATTCAGGACCTTTGCAGCTAGACCATCATTCGTACTATCTGATAGGAGATTCAGACCCATAGGGTAATATATATTTTGCCATCCGTTTTAAAAATACAAATTAAAGCCAGATATGGCAGTGGCACACCTGTAATCCCAGCTTCTCAGGATGCTGAGGCAGGAGGATCACTAGTTTGAGTACAGCCTGAGCAACTTAGCCAGACCCTGTCTCAAAATCAAAAATTTTAAAAAGGGCTGGGGATGTAGCTCACTGCTACAGCACCCACCCCTGGGTTCAATCCCCCAGTACTGAGAAGGATCAGGGGAGAAAAAGAGAAAAAAAAAACTTTAAAGACAAAAACAAAATACAAACAAAACCCCCACAAAGTACTTATCTTTTTTTTTTTTTTGTATTCAGTAACAAAATAAATTTGTGTACATGTATTCAGTAATAAAGGCAAACATTTTTTGATGTTCTCTAATGAAAATCCTGATTTTCTACTCTGGTTAAGATTTGAAATAAAGTTGGCTCTCCTGTGCTTTTATCACAGGCATCACTGTTTTTACTAGTACCATCTCCTTTAATTTACCCACAGACTGTGAATTACTCAGATATTTCCAAAAGATTCTTCATTTTGGAAGATCTTCTGGGTATAGAGACTAGGGAGGGCTCCTTTTATGCTACTTTTCTTGCAGCTGTGAGGTCTTAATCTACCAGTGCTTTGTAGTTGGTTATATCCTCTGCACAATCAGTAACATTACTTAAATTCAAAAACTACGTAACTGACTTGGTCAAAATTTAAAACTTTTGCGCATCAAAAGGTATTTTCAAGGGGGCTGAGGCTGTAGCTCAGTGGTAGAGCACTTGCCTAGCGTGCGTGAGGCACTGGGTTCGATACTCAGCACCACGTATAAATAACAAATGAATAAAAAAAGCTCCATCAACAACTAAAAAATATTTAAAAAAAAAAAAAGGTATTTTCAAAAACATGAAAGGTGGGCTGGGATTGTAGCTCAGCGGTAGAGCGCTTGCCTCGCATGCGTGGGGCCCTGGGTTCGATCCTCAGCACCACATACAAAGCAATAAAAAAATAAAGACATTGTGTCCATCTACAACTAAAAAACTATTTAAAAAAAAAACATGAAAGGTAACCCATAGAATGGGAGGAAATATTTGCAAATATTTCTGATAAGGGATTAATATCTAGACTAAAAATCTCCTACAACTCAACAATAAAAACCAAAGATCCAATTCAAAATTGAGTAAAGAGCTTAAATAGACATCTCTCCAAAGACAGACCAATGACCAATATGTATATGAAAAGATGCTCAACATCATCAGTCATTAAGGAACTACCAATCAAAACTATAATGATACCACTTCACACTCCCTAGGATGTCTACCTAATTTAAAAAGGTAACAAGCACTGAATGGGATACAGAAAAGATAAAACCCTCGTGCATTGCTGGTGGAAATATAAAATACAGTTGCTAGCTGGGCGTGGTGGATCACGCTTATAATCCCAACACTTAGGGAGGCTGAGACAGGAGAATTGCGAGTTCCAAGCCAGCCTCAGCAAAGACGAGGCGCTGAGCAACTCAGTGAGACCCTATCTCTACATAAAAAAACACAAAATAGGGCTGGGGATGTGGCTCAGTGGTCAAGTGCCCCTGAGTTCAATCCCCGGCACCAAAAAAAAAAAAAATACAGTTGCTGTGGAAACCAGCTTAGCAGTTCCTTAAAAAGTTAAACATAGAACTTATAACCATATGACCTCACAATTTCAACCCTATGTGGAGAACCAAAAAGAACTGAAAGTAGGGCCAAAGTAAAACCAAAAAGAACTGAAAGTACGGATTTTTAAGTGGTACACACATATAAATCTCAGGTACTCAGGAGGCCAAGGAAGGAGGATCGCAGGTTCAAGGCCAGTCTCAGCAACTTAGTGAAAGCTTGTCTAAAAATAAAAAATAAGAAGGGCTGGAGATGTAACTCAGTGGCAAAGTGTTTCTGGGTTCAATACTAGTACAGGGTTCTGGGAACTGAAAGCAGGGACTCAAAAGAGTATCTGTTTACCACTGTTAATAGCTCATAATAGCCAAAAGGTGGAAATAACTCACATGTCCCATCAATAAATGAATGTATAAACAAAATGTGGTATATACACAGCACTCTTCTAGAAAAAGGAATGAAACTCTGCTACATGCTACAACATGGAAACATTTGCTACAACATGGAAATTCTGCTACATGCTACAACCTTGAAAACATTAACCTAAGTGAAATAAGGCATGAAAGGATAAATACATGATTCCATTTAATTCAGTACCTATATCAGGCAAATTCAGAGATAGAAAGTACAGCAGAGGTTACCAGGGTCTAGGAAAAAGGAGAATGAAGAGTTACCGTTTAATGGATACTGAGTTTGTTTGGAATGAGGAACAAGTTGTACAAACAAATAGTAGTAATGGTTGTATAAGATCATGAATATACTTAAGGACACTAATTGTACACTTAAAAAACCTCAAATGATAACTTTCAAGTTATACATATTTTACCAAAATAATAAAATGGATTGGCAAAACCAGAAAAAATGTGTGTACCTGCGTGTGTGAAAATTCAACAAAAATTTAAATGAAAGGAGGATCCCAAGTTCAAAGCCAGCCTTAGCAACTTAGCCAGGCCCTAAGCAACTCAGTGAGACCCAGTCTCTAAATAAAAATACAAAAAAGGGCTGAGGATGTGGCTTGGTGGTTAAGCACCCCTGAATTCAATCCCTGGTACAAAAAAAAATTTTTTTTCAAATGAAATATTCCAGAAGTAGCTTAAAATAATCCTAATAAAACATGTAGTTGAAGAGACTCAAAACAAAGTAATGATAAGGAAATGATCATTACTGATCTGATCAATTCACATAACATATATACTGAAATATCATATGAGGCTAAGATGTGGTTCAGTGGTAGAATGCTCACAAAGAAGAAAAGGACAGAAAGGGAGGCAAAGGATGGGAAGGAAGGAAAAAGGAAGGAGGAAGGGAGGGAAGGAGGGAAGGAAGGAAGGAAGGAAGGAAGGAAGGAAGGAAGGAAGGAAGGAAAGAAGGAAGTCAGTCACACTATACCTCATAAATATGTACACTGTTTATTCAAAAAAAATTATTTTAGCTGGGCGCAGTGGCGGCATGCCTGTAAATCCCAGCAGCTCAGAAGGCTGAGACAGGAGGATAGTGAGTTCAAAGCCAGCCTTGGCAACTTAGCAAGGCACTTACCAACTCAATGAGACCCTGTCTCTAAATAAAATATTAAAAAGGGCTGGGGATGTGGCTCAGCATCCAGTGCTCTACCGGTGAGCTACATCCCCAGCCCTTTTAAAGCACCCCGGAGTTCAATCCTCAGTACCAAATATATATATATGTATATATGTATATATATGTATATATATACATATATATATGTATGTGTATACACACACACGCACACACACACACATATATGTATATATATATTTTAGCCAGTTTCAGTGGTGCACAACTGCAATCTCAGTGACTGGAAAGATTAAGGCAGAAGCATTACAAGTTTGAGGTCAGCCTCAGCAACATAGCAAGACTCAGCAACTTAGCGAAACCTGGTTTCAAAATTTTTTTTGAAAAAGAGCTGGGGATGTGGCTCAGCATCCAGTGCTCTACTGGGGAGCTACATCCCCAGCTCTTTTTAAAGCACTCCTGAATTCAATCCCTGGTACCAAAAAATACATATATATATATTTTTTTTTAATGTTTAAGGAGATAGAAATGCTAACTACTCTTTGATCATCACACATTGTATCAATGCATTGAATTATCACACTGTACCCCACAAATATGTACAATTAAAATAATAACAATAAAGTCAGGTGCAGTGGCACACATCTGTAATTCTCAGGAAGCTGAGGCAAGAGGATTGCAGTTTAAAGTCAGCTTCCTCAACCTAACGACCCTGCCTAAAAATAAAAAAATTAAAAGGTCTGGGGATGTAGCTCAGTGATAAAGTGCCCCTGGGTTCAATTCTCAGTACTCATAATAATAATTAATTTTAAAGACATAGTTGAGCCAGGTGTGGTGGCATGCACCTGTAGTCCCAGCTACATAGAAGGCTGAGGCAGGAAGATCAGTTGAGACTAGAAGTTCAACCTAGGCAACTCAGTGTCTCCGAAAAAAAAAAAAGATATAGTTGAAAATACAATACTGTTTCTCTCTCTGATACATGAAGAACTGTATATATTTATTTATGTTAGTATGTTAAAATACTTTTTAAGGGGCTGGGGTTATGGCGCAGTGGTAACGTGCTCGCCTAGCACGCGGGAGGCACTGGGTTCGATCCTCAGCACCACATAAAAATAAAATAAAGCTATAAAAAAAAAACTTTTTAAAAAGAATATATACTAATTTTTAGAAAATATTTTACAACAGTGCTTTGTAAAATTAGCCCCAACATAGATTAAGAAAATAGTAGGGTTTCTTAACTCTTAAGGGAGAATTATGAAGGACTTAGTAAATACAAAAATTTTCAAGAGCTAAAAAATCCACCTGTAGCTATTTTCACTTTCATAGGAAAATGCATAAACAACTACTATATTCCAGACAGAGGGACTCAAGACACTAAGATAAACGGAAAAGTCTACCCTTTCAGTTTAGCTTATCACAGCCAGCACCACAAGAGGCACCAGTAAAGAGTACACATTTTGGGTATGTTTTCCAATCCTCAAAGTGACACAAATACATGAGGTGAACAAGTCTTCTAAATTCCAGAGCAACCTACAATTGTCTTATCCTCCAATAAATTCTTCTATCACAAATAGAATTGTCATGCAGTGCAGTTCTCTAAGACCTATAATTGTAACCCTCAGTCACGTTCCTATAAACTTACAAATTAGAAGCTGGAGATATGAACCAAGTTATCTGACATTCAGAAGACATGGAAATGAAAGTAAAAAGGTGTACCTAAAAGAAAAATTCTTAAATTCTTATTTAAGAAAGAACGATGAGCCAGGAGCAGTGGCGCAAGCCTGTGATCCCAGCACTTAGGGAGGCTGAGACAGGAGAATCGCGAGTTCAAAGCCAGCCTCAGCAATGGCAAGGCGCTAAGCAACTCGGTGAGACCCTGTCTCTACATAAAACACAAAATAGGGCTGGGGATGTGGCTCAGTGGTTGAGTACCCGAGTTCAATCTCCAGTACCAAAAAAAGAAAAGAAAGAACGAACTATGGGGGCTGGGATTGTAGCTCAGTGGTAGAGCGCTTGCCTCACATGCGTGAGGCCCTGGGTTCGATCCTCAGCACCACATACAAAACAATAAAATAAAGACATTGTGTCCATCTACAACTAAAAGAAATATTTAAAAAAAAAAAAAAAGAAAGAAAGAACGAACTATGAATTTTTAAAGCAACCTATCACAATTATATAAACCAATGACTGTAACCATGTGGTTCAATCATCAAGCACATGGTAAACACCTAATGAGTGTTTAAAACAGTGCAAAGCAGGTTTAAAAAAAAATTCCTCCACAAACAAATTTCAATCTAGTGGGGAGATTAAACTATTACACAGAAAACAATATCATGCGTATAAAAAATATTCAAATATAAAGGATGCAAATTAAGAGTCACAGGATTTCAGAGGAGATAAATAAGTGCTGGATAATACATCAGAAGTTCCAGAAGAGGCAGCAGGATTTTTGTTTTTGTGGCACTGGAAACTCTACCACTAATCCATACCCCCAGTCCTTTTTTATTTTTCAGACAGGGTCTTGTTAAATTGGAGGTCTTTAACTTGTGATCCTCTTGCCTTAGCCTCCCAAGTACCTGGGATTACAGGAATGTGCCATCAAGGTTGACAAAGGAAGTTAAGATTTTGGCAAAGACCAGATAGAATCAAATGAGAATAAATCTCTATAATCTAACTTTATCTTGTCTTGTCAACATCTTGTATAATATACAATTATCAGAATAGATGTGGGCAAGAAAAAGTCGTCCCAGATAAGAGAAGTGACAAAAGTATGACAAGGGCAAACCAATTATCCCCACGGGGATGCTTACTGCGGAGAAGAGGTTAAACTTTTTAAGTAGGGCCAATTGCTGTAGTGCACATTGGTAGTCCCAGCTACTAGAGAGGCTGAGAGGATTTTAATTTTTTTTTTTAATATTTTTAGTTGTTAATGGATTTATTTTTTATTTATTTATTTGCAGTGTTGAGGATAGAACCTAGGGTCTCACACATGCCAGGCAAGTGCTCTACCACTGAGCCACAACCCCAGCCCCTAGGATTTTAAATTTAAATCCAGCCTGAGCAAAACAATCAGACCTCCTTTAAAATTTAAAAAAAAAAAAAAAAATAGGAATATGTATCACATTAAATTACATGGTGAAAAAAGGTGCCAAAAGTGCATAGAATTTTTACAAGACGTTCCCAAGTCCCCTATTTACACTGCTGTCAAGAGAAATACCTAAGAACCATCACATCAAGGTTAACCTGCAAAAAGTGGCCACCCAAATTAAATCAAAGATGCTAATTATACACAATTTAGAAATCTACTAGTCCTGAGCCAGGCAAGATGGCCCACGCCTATAATCCCAGTGACTCAGGAGGCTAAGGCAAGAGATGGCAAATTCAAGGCCAGCTTCAGTAACTTACCAAGAGCCCTGCTCATAATAAAAAAACAGCCAGACTCAGTGACACAGGCCTGTAATCCCAGCAACTCGGGAAGCTGAGACAGAAGGATCGCAAGTTCAAAGCCAGCCTCAGCAATTTAGTGAGACCCTATCTCAAAACAAAAGCAGCTGAGATTGTGGCTCAATGATTAAGCACCACAGGGTTCAATCCTCAGTACCAAAAATAAATAAAAATAAAAAACCAAGGGTTAGGGACATAGTTCAGTAGAATATCCCTGGGTTCAAAAAAAATCTTTTACATAAAAGGTTTTATTTATTTTTCCTTTTCTCTTTACTACTCAATGCTTCATGGGTTCAAATAATTTTAATTTAGGACTCAGAGGCATTATTTATGATGCCTTAATAGTAAATCTTTATATTCCTGGAATATTTGACTACATAAACAACATCAGACAAGTAATTTATTCTATTAAAACTAACAACTTAGCCAGGTGGTGGCACACACCTGTAATCCCAGCAGCTTGGGAGGCTGAGGAAGGAGAATCTCAAGTTCAAAGCCAGCCTCAGCAAAAGTGAGGCACTAAGCAACTCAGTGAGACCCAGTTTCTAAATAAAATACAAAATAGGGCTAAGGATGTGGCTCAATGGTTGAGTGCCCCTGAATTCAATCCTCAGTATCAAAACAAACAAACTACAACTTAATAGACTATCACTACCAGCTTTATTCTGTCAGCTTTCTTTTATTTATGGAGCACCAAGTTGTCCCTTCTTTCAGTCAACATTTTTTACTTCCATTGATCAGAGACAATGTTCTCAAAGTGCAGGCAACACGGAGAGGTTCCACAGTCTCAATTAACATTTTAACTAGCCTCTGCCAGTCACCTCTAAACTCTTTAATCCTTATTTTGAAATCCATCCCAAAAAAATAAAGAAGACAATCATTCAAACTAGTAGCCGTAATGTACTGGGACAACTACTACAATCAAAGTTTGGTATAACAAAACAGGGGAAGAAGAAGAGGGTCAGTGTAAGGGAAAGCTTCTGATAGACCTCAATTCTTGGGCTTAGTTTTGATGGATAAAGATCTGGCCAGGTATCCAGGTGTGGTGGCGCAAGCCTGTAATCCCAGCACTTAGGGAGGCTGAGATAGGAGGATTGTGAGTTCAAAACCAGCCTCAGCAACGGCAAGGCACTAAGCAACTCAGTGAGACTCTGTCTCTACATAAAACACCAAAAAACAGGGCTGGGGATGTGGCTCAGTGGTCAGGTGCCACTGAGTTCAATCCCCAGTACCAAAAAAAAAAAAAAAAAGATCTGGCCAGGTGGTACATATGAAATGTTACTCAGCCATAAAGAGGAATGAAATTATGGCATTTGCTGGTAAATGGATGGAACTAGAGACTATCATGTTAAGTGAAATAAGCCAATCTCAAAAAACCAAAGGCCTAATGTTCTCTTTGATATTTGGATGCTGACTCACAATGGAGGAGGGGGGTTTCGCCAAACTGGCCAGAGGGAGTGGGGGGAAGGGAGGTAGAATGGGAACATGGGAAAGACAGTAGAATGAATTGGAAATAACTTTCCCATGTTCATATATGAATACATGAGCAGTGCACCTCCACATCATGTACAACTACAAAAATGGGAAGTTATACTCCATGTATGTACGGTATGTCAAAACACATTCTACTGGGGATAGGAAAGATAACAGAATAAACCAGACATTATTATCCTATGTACATACATAACTATGACTGGTGGGATTCTACATCATGTATAACCAGAAGAATGAGAAATATACTCTATTATATATGAGGTATCAAAGTGCATTCTAGGGCTGGGGTTATGGCGCAGTGGTAGCGTGCTCACCTGGCATGCGTGAGGCACTGGGTTCGATCCTCAGCACCACATAAAAATAAAGATAATCTGTCTGCCTACAACTAAAAAATAAATGTTAAAAAAAAAAGTGCATTCTACTGTCATGTATAACTAATTAAAACAAATTTTAAAAATACATTCTAATATCACGTATGACTAAAAAAAATATTAAAAAAAAAAATCTGGCCAGGCAGATAGTTCAAGAGAAAAATACAAGCCAGTTCATTGGTAAGCATGCTAACATGCTAACCACTGTCAACTGCTAGAAATAAACACACTGGCCCTAATTTCAAGACACTAGTCATTAATTTTGTCAGCAATTTGCTTCACAGAAACAATGCTTCAACTTTGATCTTAAAATTCAGAGTCAGGGGCTGGAACTGTAGCTCAGTGGTGGAGCGCTTGCCTAGCATGTGTGAGGCACTAGGTTCGATTCTTAGCACTGCATATAAATAAATAAATACAGGTCCATTGGCAACTAAAAAAAAAAAAAGAGAGGTAGTCAGGCCTGGTGGCATACACCTGTAATCCCAGCAGCTCAGGAGGCTCAGACAGGAGTATTACAAGTTCAAAGACAGTCTCAGCAACTTAGCAAGGCCCTGAGCAACTCAGCAAGACTTTGTCTCTAAATAATATATTAAAAAGGGGTGGGGATGTGGCTCAGTGGTTAAGCACCCTTGGGTTCAATCCCCAGTACCAAAAAAATTAGTTCACATGCATTCATACATACACACACAAAAAGTAAATATTACATGAATTCCACTTATATTTAAGATGTTAAATAGTACAAGAAATCTATGGTGACAGAAGTCAGAATACCACCTTTGAGGGGCAGTATCAACTAGGATAGGAAAGGAAAAAGTGCATTTGGATTATGGAAATTTATATTTGATTTTGCATGGTGGTTACTTGGGCACATACCTAAAAATTCATCAAGATGTACAGTAAAATGTGTGCATTTTACTACACGTAAGTAATAAAGGAAGGGAGCTGGTGTTGTGGCTCAGTGATAGAGTGCTTGTCTAGCATGTGTGAGGCCATGGGTTCAATTCTCAGCACCACATAAATAGATAAATAAATAAAATAAAGATATTGTGTCCATCTACAATTAAAAAACTGTGTGTGTGTGTGTGTGTGTAAAAGAAGTGAGGGAGAACCTGTGGAGAAGCAGAGCATTTCAAGATGTAGGAAGCAGCATTTGCAAAGACAAGAGTTCAGGCAGAAACCAAATCACAGAAACTACCAGTCTGCCATGCTGAGCTTAGAAAGATTACTCTGATAAAAATATAAAGAATGGATTGGCAGGGTACAGTCCAAGGTACAGATGAAGGTCTATTCTAAGGTGATGACTTTACACATGGAGAACAGGAGATAACAAGGTAGTAAAGGGGTAGTATTGTAAATAAATTAAATGAAAAAAGAAGTATTTCAATTAATGGACTGGTTTCTGGCTTGGGCCTGTGTAATTTATAAGGACATGAAACACATAAGAAAGTTATAGAAAAATACATTGCATTTAGTTTTGGACTCTACTAAATTAATGTAAAAACTATGCTCCACTCAAAATGTAAAACTTGGGGCTGGGATTGTAGCTCAGCGGTAGAGCGCTTGCCTCGCATGCGTGAGGCCCTGAGTTCGATCCTCAGCACCACATACAAAAAAGCAATAAAATAAAGACATTGTGTCCATCAACAACCAAAAAAATATTAAAAAAAAAAAAAAAAAAAAATGTAAAACTTTCCTTTTTTCGTTTTCCCTTGTGGTGCTGGGTATGAAACCCAGTGCTTCACTCATGTTAGGCAAGCACTCTAACACTGAGTTACATCTCCAGCCCTGGAACATTTTTCTATGGAACACTATTTCTGCCAAGTGTTCATTCAGGTGATCTCCTATTTCTTTCGCTATTTAAATATATTTGCTTGGCAATCTTCTATCAGTTTCAATTTGAATCTCTATAGTACCAGTGGTTCCACAAGTCAGCTTTTTTTTTTTTTTTTGGTTGGTGCTGGGGATTGATGCCAGGGCCTTGTATGTGCTATCAAGTCAGCATCTCCAACAAAGAACAACATCAGTCTATAAACCTCCACTCCACTCAGTGAAAGAGTTCATTTATGGATGCTTGCTAAACTAAAGAATCTCTAAACCAATTTTATTAATCCAACAACTGTTGGAAGGCCTCCACAGCTTCCTACCACAGCTGCTTACCAAGAAATTCCAAAACCATATTTAAAGAAGAGCCAAAAATGACATAATGACATACTGAATGCAACTATTTTTAAAAGTAAAATACATGTATACATAATTTTAAGCCTCAAGATACATACACACACACACACACACACACACACACACACCCTAGACTGCTTCCACTAAATACAATCTAGTTTTCAGAAAAGATTGCTTTGATATCCAATTCACCCATTCAACAAATGTGAATTGAGGGCTAGGGATATAGCTCAGTTGGTAGAGTGCTTGCCTCGCATGCACAAGGCCCTGGGTTCAATCCCTAGCACCACAAAAAAAGAAAAAAAAATGTGAATTGAGTAGTTAATATTTGGTATGCACTATGCAAGTGCTAGGGAAATACCAGTTAAGACAGACACATATGCCCTCACCTTCATGGAATGTTATAGTCTACTGGAACATAATCAGGAAAACCGCATTTTGAGGCCCCAGTCTCTGATCACTGCAATGAAAACTGCCCTAAGGCTTAAATCAAAATCCAAATGACCAGGGCTGGGGTTATGGCGCAGTGGTAGCGTGCTCACCTAGCACGCGTGAGGCACTGGGTTCGATCCTCAGCACCACATAAAAATAAAATAAAGATATACTGTCCACCTACAACTAAAAAAATAAATATTTTTTTAAAAAATCCAAATGACCAGAGAACAAGCATAATGATTATTAAAAGACACTTTCAGAATAATTAATTGATAAAAGAAACAGACGCTCTTGTGGGCGCAATGGCACATGCCTATAATCCCAGTGGCTTGGCTGAGGCAGGAGGATCTTGAGTTCAAAGCCAGCCTCAGCAAAAGTGAGGCACTAAGCAACTCAGTGAGACCCAGTTTCTAAATAAAATACAAAATACGGCTGGGGATAGGGCTCCTGAGTTCAATCCCCAGTACCAAAAAAAAAAAAGTAGAAGCTCTTGAAAACTAAAAAGAAGGAAGAAACAGAGATATGAGAAACTACCTTGTGAACACCTTTTCTAAGAAGCTATCAGAAAATGAGCTCCACCAATATGGAATGAATTAAGAAAGAGAAAACAAAGGATACACAAAATAGGAGATCCAACTAAAAAGACTCCAAAGGGCCTCTCCAGAATAATGGTAAAGGAAAATCAATCCATACAGATTGGAGCAGGCCAGTGCTACAAGAAAAGTTGTTCCCAACATAATGAAATTGAGTGAACATATGACATATCCGAATATGTGGAGCAGACAGGAGCTTTTGAGGTTGAATTATCATAAACAGAAACTTCAGCAAACAACAAAAAAAGGCAATTATTAAAGGAAATCATGTAGGGAAAAGGAAAAATAATCCTACCATATTAAATGGCTCAGCTTTGAATAACATTTTAAAAGGTCTAAAAATGTAAACACTGACACTAATTTAACCAAAATTACAATATATATATATACACTAAGGATGAGGAAATGGGAAGACAGGAGGAATATATTTGTGTGTTTGGTGGACTGGTGGAATAATAGCTAAATCCTCATGTTCAATAGTTGGAAGCCAATAAAGAAGATTTAAATGGACAAAAGTAACAGAATAAACATATTATTTTGAAATATCTAAGCAAAGACCAAACCAATAAATTTAAAGTATTTAAGGCATTGGCTGACGGAGTAAAGGAAAACTGGTGGAAGAGAGAGGAATTAACGGTATGTACAACTATTTTCAATAATAAGCCTTGTATTATGATTTGATTCTAAATTTTGGTCATGTATCACTGTGATAAAAATAAAAACCAAACAAAAGGAGGGGAGCATTAGCATAAAAGAAAAAGGGGCTAGTTAAAAAAAGAGGGCCTAGGGATGTAGTTCAGTAGTAGTGCTTCCCTAACATGCACAAGGCTCTAAGTTTGATTCCCAGCACCACAAGGGGAAAAAAAATAAGGCTTTTTGCCCAGTAAGGCAGCCAAGTATTTGTGGCAACTAGACCTTACTGTTCCAGCTACTCAGAGGCTAAGGCAGGAGGATCGCCTGAGCCCAGGAGTTCAAGGACAACCTGAGAATCAAGGAGATCCTTTCTGGATTTAAATGTGCTAGGCACAGTGGCACATACCTGTAATGCCAGCAACTCAGGAGACTTGAGGCAATAGGATTACAAGTTCAAAGCCAGCCCTGGTACCTCAGTAAGAGCCTGTCTCAAAATAAAAAGGGCTGGAGATGTAGCTAAAGGGTAAAGCACCTCTGGGTTTGATTCCTAGTACCATCAAAAAAAGAAAAGTCACTCTCCTATGTTCACATAAGCAGAATACTCACTTTACTCCCATTCTAGTGACTCAAGTATTTACGTTAGTTATCAACTACAAAATATTTGAACTAAACAAGACACAATACATAAAGCATATATTATATTTAAAACTAATACATTTTTAACTATTGCTCAAAACTTTTGGCAAAAACTTTTTCAAAGTTGCTAAAAGGAAAAACAACCTCAGACTGATAGGTTGCTTAGTATATTCAACTCCTGTCTATATTCCATTTTTTACTCCCAAACTTACAAACATCATGCAAATTTTCTACATCTCTTAACAAATTACACATTTATACATTCCCTCAACCATCCAAAATTTACTGAGCATTTAAATACACTAGGCAATCACAGCTACTCAGAAGGCTTAGGCAGGAGGATTCAAAGTTCTAGGCCAACCCAGGCAATTTAGCAAGACACTGTCTCAAAATAAGAAATTTAAAAAGGGTGAAGAGGGGGCTGGGGTTATGGCGCAGTGGTAGCGTGCTCGCCTAGCACGCGGGAGGCACTGGGTTCAATCCTCAGCACCACATAAAAATAAAATAAAGCTATTGTGTCCACCTACAACTAAAAAATAAAAAAATTTTTAAAAAAGGGTGAAGAATGCAGAATGCAGTTCAGTGGTAAAGTCCTCCTGGGTTCAATCTCCAGTACTGCAAAAAAGCAAGCAAGCAAGCAAGCACTGCACCTTAGTACCAGGGATTCAGTAACACACCTGAAAATAAACATAATAATCACACAAAAAGGCTACAAACTAATATTCACTCAGAATATCATAAGAAGAATATCACTTTATATAAGGTGATAAAGCAAGACCTCCTCAAGGCATCTGAGCTGGGGCATCAGGTATGAAAATAAACTAGACATGTGAAAATGTATAAATAGTCTTTCCAAGCTAAAAGTAGCAAATGCAAAGGTGGCAAGCCACAATTATGTTCCAAAAAGAAAAAGAAAGGTAATGTGGCTAGTATAAAGAAAATAAGAGGGAAATTACTATAATTGAGGTTGGAATTTTTTCTTTCATTTATTATTTTTTTCAGTTGTAGACTTTTATTTTATTTTACTGATTTATATGTGGTGCTGAGACTCGAATCCAGTGCTTCACACATACTAGAAAAGTGCTCTACCACTGAGCCACAACCCCAGTCCCGAGGTTGGAATTTTAAGCAGGAACCAATATAGGCCTTACAGACCACTATAAAGACTACATTTTTCCCTAACATCATAATAAGCTTTAAAGAGAGGAAAAGAAGATCTAATTTGGATTTTAAGAGCATACTACAGGCCTGGGGCTGTGGCTCAGTGGCAGAGCACTTGCCTCGCATGCGTGAGGCACTGGGTTCGATCCTCAGCACCACATAAAAATAAATAAAGATACTGCGTCCATCTACAACCAAAAAAATATTTAAAAAAAAAAAAAAGAGCATACTACAGTGTGAAATTATGAACCCACTATATGGTCTAGCAAGAGATGACAGCAGCTGGGACTAGAGTGGAAGCAATGAAGATGAGCAGCAGGAATGAAAAGACTGGCCCCCAAAGTAACAGGATCTGGTGACAGATTCAAACTAGAGATAAGGAAATAGGTCAGACAGTAAGAAACTGAGGATGTCTCCAGATTTTTGGCTTAAGCAACTAGGTTGAAATAGTGGTGCCGTTTACGGCCATGGATAAGATTATTGGAGCCCTATCTTGATAGAAGAATTATTTTCACAAAGGAATTTCTATAGACTCTCTCATATGTCATTACCAAAAACCAATCACAAGGAGTGTTATAAGGTTTTTTCCAAAGGGGTAAGATACTTGGACAACCTAACTTCTTTATAGAAATGAGAGAGAACTTCCTCTGTAAACCTCATTTTAGTATAGCTTTGCTTTTAATGTAGTCCAGTATTAAGAAACATATTATAGAAAGGTTTTAAAATATCAATTTCCCCAAATTTCATTCACAAGATGGGGATAAACTTCAGAATTTCCTAAAATAAAGAGTCTTGGATTAATGAGTTAAAGAGGGGTGGTAAGAGAAGGCCTTGAATACCAGTCATCTTTGAATAGACAGGTCTCAGAATAGATAGGTTTCTAACTTTAATAGTATATTCTCAGCCAGGCGCGGTGGTGCAAGCCTGTAATCCCAGCACTTAGGGAGGCTGAGACAGGAGAATCGTGAGTTCAAAGCCAGCCTCAGCAACGGCGAGGCGCTAAGCAACTCAATGAGACCCTGTCTCTACATAAAACACAAAATAGGGCTGGGGATGTGGCTCAGTGGTCAAGTGTCCCTGAGTTCAGTCCCCCGTACCAAAAAAAAAGTATGTTCTCAAAAACACAGTTTTATCAGCCTTTTTTGTCAATAATTATTAACTATCCATCCTTAACCTCCATGAGCTCCTTATTATTGAATGAGAGGAATTTACTGGTATGCAGAAAAGAGATAAAATATCTCAACTTAAACACAAATATCATGAGGCCCAAAAGGCAAAAACAGAAACATAAATAAGCCCTATAAAGAGAAGCCATGCTAGGGATGAGGCAGTGGTAGAGCACCTGGCTCGCAAGTGTGAGGCACTGGGTTCAATCCTGAGCACTGCATAAAAATAAATAAATAAAGCTATTGTGTATCCATCTACAACTAAAAAAAAATTCAAAAAAAGAGAAGCCATAACTGTCAGTCTCATGTCTTTTCAGTACCACTCCCAGAAAACTTTTAATTAATAAATAAAATCCACCACCATAGCTATTTAACATTAAAACTTCTAATCCAAACTGTCGACCTTAATTTCTACTGCTCAAAAAATAGATTTTCTATAGTCATAGAAATAATACTAATTAGCCAGGCACGGTGGCGCAAGCCTGTAATCCCAGCACTTTGGGAGGCTGAGACAAGAGAATCGCGAGTTCAAAGCCAGTCTCAGCAACGGCGAGGCGCTTAACAACTCAGTGAGACCCTGTCTCTACATAAAACACAAAAAAGGGATGGGGATGTGGCTCAGCGGTCAAGTGCCCCTGAGTTCGATCTCCAGTACCAAAAAAGAAAATAATACTAATCACTTCCCTAATAATAAGTCACTTTCCTGCAACCTAGCCAAAAAATCTTCCAAGTGCCAAAAACCTTCCCTTTCTCCTCCTATGAAAATCTCTGGCTACTGGTTGGGCATCACAATCCCAACTCTAAACTGCACATCTTCATGGAAAGCAACCCTGAGGGCTGCCACTATAAAGTTTCATTAAGCACAGAGACAGACAATGAACAACAAAAACAGACAAAAGCTTTCCAGTTTGGTAAGTGGGACTAACCAGCAAATGATGTCACTTCATCCTGCTCATCCCCCAAACTCCAGTGTTCACTGCTGTATTTTTTACTGATACTCAATGTAAAAACTGGAGATTGTGAAGAACAGCATGTACATAATTACATATGAGCAGACCAATTTAAAAATCCCCATTTTTCTCCTTTACAAGTAATAAGAACAGACCAGGATCTACTCTAAATGTTATGAGTTATTGGTGAATTTAATAAATTCAGAGGAAGGAAAATAAAGGCTTAATGACAGAATAAATAGTGCTGTGAAACTCAGTTTTCATTTACAGACTGATATATTATGCTAAACTAACATCACATCACAGGTAAGTGTATTGAATCTAAGGAAATTATAATGTAAATAATCAGAAACTTGGTGAACAAAAATCTTGGTTAGGGAGTCAGTATTTTAATGCATCCTAGGATTGGTGGATAAGCAAAATAATTTTTCTATCAGCAAATACTGATAGAAAAATAATTTTTCTATCAACAAATACAAGACTAGGAAATTAGATTCTTTAACATATAATTTTTGAGCACATATTATGAAATGAGTACAGCACTAGGGGCACCTCCAAGACAGACACCCAAACAACTCTGCATTCCCACAGCATTTCCTTCTAAGGCACAGAGGCACTTAACATACCGCATGTTAATCATTTATAAATGACGTGCATATACACTACTTTTTTTTTTCCTTTGGTACCAGGGATTGAACTCAGGTGTACTCGACCACTGAGCTACATCCTCAGCCCTATTTTGTGTTTTATGTAGAGACAGGGTCTCACTGAGTCGCTTAGCACCTCGCCATTGCTGAGGCTGGGATTACAGTGCTTGAGCCACCACACCCGGCTCATTACACTACTTTTATTTATTAATTTTTAATTTTTAATTTTTATAAATTTTTAATTTTTTTTGGTAGTGGAGATTGAACTCAGGGGCACTCGACCACTGAGCCACATCTCCAGCCCTGTTTTGTGTTTTATGTAGAGACAGGGTCTCACTGAGTTGCTTAGCGCCTCGCCGTTGCTGAGACTGGCTCTGAACTCCTGATTCTCCTGTCTCAGCCTCTCTAAGTGCTGGGATTACAGGCTTGCGCCACCACACCCAGCTGCATATACATTACTTTTAAATAGATTGTGTCCATTATTAACATACTCAAATTAGAACTTCAGATCAAAGTTCTAATAATTTATTACCACTCCTTTTGGAGAGTGGAGAGTCTTGTATACACCTTAAGGTATAATATACCTGTTGGTGGAGATCACCGACCCAGGATATATGATCCTAGAGAAAGGGTCTTATTTGTTTCCTCTATGCCTAATTCATAACTAGAGCTCAGTAAAAATTTGCTTAATGAATGAGCAAAGGAACAATCAAAAATATAAATCCAGGGGCTGGGGTTATGGCGCAGCAGTACTGTGCTCACCTAGCACGTGTGAGGCACTGGGTTCGATCCTCAGCACCACATAAAAATAAAATATTCTGTCCATCTATAACCAAAAAAAAAATTTTTTTTTTAAATATATATAAATCCACACTGGGCCCAGTGCCACACGTCTGCAATCCCAGCAGCTCGGGAGGCTGACGCAGGAGGATCACAAGTTCAAAGCCTGCCTTAGCAAAAGCGAGGTGCTAAACAACTTAGTGAGACTCTGTCTCTAAATAAAATACAAAATAGGGCTGGGGATGTGGCTCAGTGGTCATGTGCCCGAGTTCAATCCCCAGTATCTCCCCCAAAAAAGAAGAAAAATATAAATCCACAATATAACTGTCTGACACACTATATAGTTCATCAGCCCATGCATGACTTAGCCCAAAATAAGTGCCAAATTCTAATTAGAGATTTAAAAAAATTCATCCACTATGTTTTATTACCACAATTGAAAAGAACCATTTTAATTCAGCCAATTCTTGTGTGTGTGTGCGCGTGCGCACACACACGCACACACACTTATAATCTTGTTTCCAGAGGATGAAAGGAAGAACTATGTAAGATTTTTTAAGATTTGAGTTCTGAAATGCGAAATAAACTGCAACTCACCTTTCTTCAATGCTTTTTGCTGTTTATTTGTATTTTGTGGTACAGGGGCAGTTTAACACTGAGCAACATCCCTATCCCAGTTGTTTTGTTTTTTTTGAAATAGGTTCTTGCTAAACTGCTGAGGCCTCAAACTTGCAATCCTCCTGCCTCATCCTCCCAAGTCACTGGGATTACAATTCAGCACCACTCTGCCCAGCACAATGCTTTCAAATGCTATGTTCCAAGAACTTAGAATAAATTTTTCAGAATACACAAGCTGACCAAGAGGATCAAGGCCAGTTTGGGCAATTTAGTAAGATTCTGTCTTAAAAAAAAATAGCAGGTGCGCTGGGGTTGTGGCTCAGTGGTAGAGCACTTGCCTAGCATGTGTGAGGCTCTGGGTTCAATTCTCAGCACCACATATAAATAAGTAAAATAAAGATCCATCAACAATTAATAAAGATATTTTAAAAAATAGGGAGGAAGAGGGGGATGATACGTAGTTCAGTGATAACACACTCCTGGGTTCAATCCCCAGTAATGAAAAAATACACAAGCTATCAACTAGGCCTAATGGCACAATCTGGTACTCCCAGCTACTTGGGAGGTTGAAGTAGGAGGATCACAAGTTCAAGGTCAGTCTAGGCAAATCAGCAAAAACCCTAGCTCAAACTATGAATTTTTTTAAAAAGGCTGGGATGTACTTTAGTGGCAGGGCGCTTGAGGCCCTGAGTTCAAGACCCAGTACCCCAGGCCCTAGCAAAGAAAAAAAAAGCTACAAACAGATGCAATAAGAGAAATGAGATGACAGGCTGGGGTTGTGGCTCAGTGGTACAGTGCTTGCCTAGCACACGTGAAGCACTGGGTTCAATCCTCAGCACCACATAAAAATAAATGAAATAAGCCGGGCGCGGTGGCTCAAGCCTGTAATCCCAGCACTTAGGGAGGCTGAGACAGGAGAATCGCGAGTTCAAAGCCAGCCTCAGCAATGGCGAGGCTCTAAGCAACTCAGTGAGACCCTGTCTCTACATAAAACACAAAATAGGGCTGGGGATGTGGCTCAGTGCTCGAGTGCCCCTGAGTTCAATCCCCGGTACCAAAAAAAAATAAAAATTAAAAAAATAAATGAAATAAAGATATTGTGTCCATCTACAACTAAACAAAATTTTTTTAAAATTTAAAAAAAAATGAGATGAAGAACATAGCTGCTAAAATTCTCAGCATCCATGAAATACAACATGCATACTTCTCTAGAAAACACATGCACTCTAAACAAGAGTCAAGTCTTCCCTTATGCTCTACTCAAGATATTTAAGAAAGATAGGAACCCAAAATAAAAAGCTACCATTTATATATCTCCTTAAAAATGTTTAAAGGTATACTTTCAAACAACCCATTAAGGTTTATGTAACTGACATACAGTCTACCCCAAATAGGTTGCATATCCAATCTTCCTAATTTCAAGAGCTTCTCAAATGTAAATGAGTCACTAGGTGTCCTTTCACTCAGGTCCAGTAAGTGTTATCTGTCACTGACATAACACTTCATTTCTAAGTCCACTTTGCAAGATAAATTGCCTGTTTATCTTGCAAAGATAAAAACAAAAATTGAATGTTTGTTTGTGATAATATTTTAATTAGACTATCTTTTTAATGCTACCTAATTATGGACAAGCAATAGTACTCATTTAGTTAAAGCCAAAGGGACAAATATTTCAGTAGTTTCATAAAGCTCAATTTTTACTTATACAATGATTCATTTAACACACATTAATGTGTTCTACAAATCCTATTTCCCTGACATCATTCACCTTATATACTATAAACAAGTAAATGAAACTAACTGATTCAAGTTTTAGTATTTATGTAGATTATTCAAGTGCCAATAAAAGGTTCTCAGATCATTTTTTAGTTTCATCAAAAGCCCTATACAGGGGCTGGGATTGTAGCTCAGTGGTAGAGTGCTTGCCTCGCATGCATGAGGCACCGGGTTCAATCCTCAGCACCACATAAAAATAAATAAAGATATTGTGTCCACCTACAACTAAAAAAATATTAAAAAAAAAAAAAAAAAAAAAAAAAAAAAAAAAAAAAAAAAAAAAAAAAAAAAAAAAAAAAAAAAAAAAAAAAAAAAAAAAAAAAAAAAAAAAAAAAAAAGCCCTATACGCTGAGAGTGGTATCAAGAAGCTGTTCAGGAGGCTGAGGCAGGAGGACCATTCTGTTCCGGATATCAAAACAAAACAAAAAATCTCTATAAACTTCTTCTGTAACCTTTCTGAGAGAAATTCTACATTAAAGTCTGACATTTATTTGAATAAACAGCACCATGTTTAGAAGACATCCACTTTAAAAAAAGAAAGAAAAGGCTATGGATTACATTTAGAAATGCTACTTTGTAGCCCACCACTGTGGTGAATGCCTCTAACCCCAGCTAATTCAAAGGATGAGGCAGAAAGATTGAAAGTTCTAAATCAGTGCCAGGAATTTAGCAAGACCCTATTCTAAACTTAAATAAAAAATGACAGGGATATAGCTCAGTGGTAGAGCTCTTGCCTAACATGGACAAGGCTCTGAGTTCATTAAAGGGGAATTCAGCAAGACCCTGTTCTAAACTTAAATAAAAAATGACAGGGATATAGGTCAGTGGTAGAGCTCTTGCCTAACATGGACAAGGCCCTGAGGTCAATAACCAGAACTGGAAACAAAAAAAAGAAGAAATGCTACTTTATCAACTTGCTCCTTTTTTTGCTTTCATTTTTCTCTGTAGCAAAACTGATAAAAGCATTCAATCTTTACAAATAAATTTTTAACAAATAATCTGTACAAATACATTTTAAAATTCAACAGAAAGATATTTCATAATAAATTAAACAAAAACCTCAAGTTTAGAATCCATCACTAACTTTGTTTATACTTAAAAATGCACAGTCTTAGTTTTATATGATTAAGCAGGCTAGAGTTGAGTAAAACTTAATTTTAGAATTTCTTAATGCCAGGTGCATCAATGGCATTCACATCCTCAAACTTTATAAACACTTCTGAACCTTAAAGCTGTAAATCAGTTTGACTGATGTCTTCTTTCATGCCATGTAAGCCATTGCCTAATTGAGGCCAGACCTGTCAGCCTCAACAGCATCCCGGAAATGACTAGCCTACTAGAGCTGGAAACACATCAAGAATTTGGAATATTTCTCTTATTGAAGCAGGAGAAAAAAAAGTTCAAGTGAGATTGTGCTTAAGAACAACCATTTTACTGTTCTACAGGGGGGAAAAAAGATACAAAAGGCATATTTTCTCTTATTGTGTTATGCCCACAACAAATACATCTAAAATTCTGTATGTTATTATTTTGTGATGGTCCACTGAACGTATCCCTCTTCTTCCTACATATAGACAAGAGTTCACTCCAAAATTATAATTCTGAATGTCTTTTAATCTAATTTTAATTTTATATCCTTAGCTACTAAAACCACCTGGAGCATGGCCGGTTTCTTGACTTAGAAACCTGTTAACAATAATGCCTAGCACCTAATCTGCTTAATGTTCACTTCTTACTAAGAAAATCTATTAAACGTTGAAAACAAATACAAGCACACACGTATACACACACTCAAATCCCAGTCATGAAAAATTAAGTCACATTCCGACCATAAACTGTGCAATAGACACTTCCAGTTAGCGTGTGCTCTAGTGATCACAGACAGCGGTATCAGAGTAAGTGGTAGGGGGTTGGGGCTGTTAACAACATACGGTGTATCAGAGCCAATAGCAGCAGGCCAAGACTGGCAGCAAGGCCAGCGTCCAAAGGGAGCTATACCACAGTATCACAATGCTGGATTTCCGAATGCCATTTAGTGGGTGGGGGGATTAGAATGGGAATCAAGTGCAGTTAAAAACCCACACTCAACGTCTGAGGAGATGAAACATAAGACAAGGTCTTGCTTGTGACAACACCAGCTGTCCGCTCTCATCTCACCTCAAACACAACTTCATTTCAGGTCCTCCTTATCAAAGTCAGCCGCTCAAGGGTGAGAGATAGCAGGAGTGGATGGCCACAGTTCTCAAGAGACTGGCAAAGGCCCTTGGAAAAAAGCAGACTCCCCAATACGAAGGGAGTTCTAGTAGCAAAGAACGCTTTGCAGCCGCCTAACAGCCTAGGCTGTTGGGAACGAGCTTAGGATGTTGCTGGAGGCTTTTATAAAGGAGTGATATGATAAAAAAAAAAAAAATGGCAGTGAAGGATGAAGGGGGCTGCAGGGGCCGGAGCTACCCAAGAAAGGTGGGGAGGACGACTTCCCTGGACACAGTCAGGATTAACAACGCCACCAGTAAGCACAGGTAGTGCCCTGCAAGCCCTGGATACCCCTCTCTCTGGGAAAGCTTCGCCCCTTCCAAACGGTCCCAATTCCCAAACACAGCTTCCCACCCGACCTTGCTCCCCCAGAACATTCCCCAACGCTGGCCTCCGCTGCCTTCCGCCTCAGGCGCTCCACGCCCTCAACCTCCTCTCCCTCCCCTGGTCACCCACCCCCCGGGCAGCCCGTCGCCGGCCTCCCCAGGAGCTCACCCAGACCCCTCCCCCCTCACCTCTCCTCAGCGCCTCCTCGTAGCTGAGGAATCCAATCCGTGACTCCTTGGCGCCCATGCTCCCCTCATCCCCTCGGCCGGGGGTCGGAGCCTGATCTCGCCCCCACCCCCCTCCCGCCTCCTCGGCGTCCCGGGTGACGGTGTCGGCGTCTCCCGGCCCCCTCCTCCCGCAACACTAACAAGTGCGGCTACTGCCCCAGCGGCTCCTCCCGACCGCCGCCACCGCCTCCATGCCGAATCACGTGACCCGCTCCCACCCCGCCCCCTTCCCCTCCCTCCTACTCCGCCCTTCTCCTCTCTCCTCCCTTCCTTTCCCTCTTCACGCCCTCTTCCCTCGGCCCCCCTCCCTCTAGCCCCGCCAAGGGTCACCTGACCCGAGGCCGGGGATTGTTCCGGGTAATGGCCGCCCTGGGCCACACTTCGCCCCGCCCCACGCTAACCGCGCGCAGGAGCGCAAGGGCGGGGCCGCACCACCGCACGTAACGCATCATGGTCTTCCCGCCAATCCCTGGACGCTAGGCCCGCGGGGGCGGCTCGGCTGGGAGGAGGGAGGTGACTTCCGGGGCGCTCGAGGACTGCCCCAGTCGCCCTGGTGTTCTGGGCTCGAGGGCCCGAGCGCTGACTGTTGGTGGAGCTTCGGTGGCGACCCACTGTGGAAGACGGGAGGAATCTTCGGGAACGAGGTTCGTCAGAGAAAGAAGTGGGCTGGCGAAGAACTCCTAACGTTTAGGGGATTTGTTAGGAAAGAAGACTCGAGGCTTTCCTGTGACGGAAGAACTCATTCCCAGCGGGGAGAGCCCTAAGGAGAGCAAATCTTGTAACGAATTGGACAGTGCCTTCCTTTTCGTGTCAACCTGCCCCACCTTCTCCAGCTGCCTCTGACTTTCCTTTTACATCCGGAGATCCAACTGCCAGTCCCCCGCCCGTGCTTCTGGGCACCGAGCCTGCCCCTTTCTTGTTCTTCGGGAACCGCTTTGCCAAAGGCTTATCTTGCTTCATTGCAAGAGTCGCCCTCCTCCAGAAGTGATAGTTCCAGGGTGCAGTGACTTGCTTTTTTAAAAAATTTTGTTATGGTAAACTATATGCAACAATTTACCATTTTAATCACTTTAAGTGTGAATTCAGTGATATTAAGTATATTTACACCGTGCATCCGTCTTTGGGCCTTTTTTTTTCATCTCGCAGGACTGAAAATTATATTCCCCTGAACAACAAATTTTCCATCCCCCACACACCCACCAGTTCATGGCCACCACTCTCCTTTGTCTCTTATTAATCCGACTACTAGAGTTTTTTCTATGAATGGAACTATATTTCCCCTTTTGTGACTAGCTTATTTCACTTGGCATCTCCCAGGCTCATCTTGTAGCATATGTCAAACTTTGCCAGATTTACTATATGATGCAACAATTCCACTTTAGAGTATATACCCCAAAGAATTCAAAGAAGGGAACCCATGTTTCCGGCAGCATTATGCACGGTAGCCAAGAGGTGAAAACAACGGAAGTGTCATGAGTGTCATGAATGCGTAAACAAAACGATGTATAAACACAATGGCATATTACAATATAAAGTTTCTGGATAGGAAACAACATTGAAAAATAACAATTTGGATTAGATTTGACTCAATGTGCCAATTAGGTAATTTAGGGCCAGCAAAAGGATTCTAGTTCCTAAAGCCACCAGATTATTAAATGCCCTGCCAGGGAAAGAAGGTAATATTCTATTTCTCTACTCACCTTTCCTGGCAGACCAGATCAGCAGCGTGGCATTAGTAACAGTGCTGCCCTTTCCAGTTTACTGTGAGGCAGTTAATTTTAAGCCCTAAGATTAGTTGCATTGCTGAAAGGCCATGAATCAGAGGGTTGGGAATGTATTTCAGAGCCTTTAATTTCCAGGTCGTCAGTTGGATGTAGACAGCCCAGTCTTCAGACAAAACAACTCAGTCATCTTCAGTCTGCCCAGCATGGGTGCTGAGTTAGATTACCATAATTAATGGGAAGTGAATCAAAAGGAAAAGTGTAACATTAAGAAAAAGACTCCTCAAGAGTTCAGTTACAATATACTAGAAGCATTATTACTGTCCTAAACGACCAGTACCTAAAAATGACCTTGCTGTACAAAGGATAGACTTGGGCGTTTACTCAGTTGATTTACTGTGAAGCAAATTATTTTCTCTCCCTGATACCCATTTGCAAGGTGGGATTAATACTGGAATTTACCTCATGCAATAATAAATTTATTACAAAACACTCAGGAAATAGTAGAGTAAAACTTTATAATGTAAGATTCAGAGTAGTACCAACACTCGGGAACTTAAAATCTCATACTTAAGTTTCAAGTCTGGCTTCCTCTAGGGCCATAAAAATTTTCACTCCATCACAGAATTTATCATGGATTAAACACTTCTAAAAATTGTGAATTGAGATAGCAAACTAAGAAATACTCTTTCTCCTTTGTCTAAGTTAAATTAAGCATATTATTAAAGGCAGTGAAGCAGGTAGTTTTATCTGAGGGGAATTTTAAATGTTAAGCTAGGATCAGAACCTGCCTTTTGGATGGTATTACATGAAATTAGGAAGTCTAATGTTAAACATTCCTCTGTAACTTAAAATTGATACAGTACTTAAGTTTGATGATGTAGAAAATCTAAAGTCTACTTGTCATGCTGAAAAGAATTCTATTAATCATTTAGGTTGCTCAGTTTCACTTAATCCATTGAAGAGTTGGCCAGCCACCTCAGTTGGAGTATGAGGTTGTACTTAGGAAACCATTGCTTTAACTGTAATTACCTGCCTGTGAAAGGGTTGTCTATACAAAGATTTAAAGCATAGCAGATTGCTATGTAATTTCTACTTCCAGTTGGGCAACCTAAATGACTGGGTTCCTTGGTTTGTGCTCCCAGAGAAATGACATAAGAACAGTACAGTCAATTTAGAACTTGCCAAAGCAGCTTAGCTAAACTAGAGATAGGGAAGCCAATACAATAAAGAGGCGCGATCTGCGTATAACTTGATTGCTGCAACATAAGGCCAACACTCTCAAAGTGTGACTATACAGTAAGAGAATTGATTTTTCAGTATTATGGACTTGTTACCTTATAGTGACACATAATGAAGATATAGTCTCTTATATTTTTATTTGCACTGAAGAATGTTGAGTTGCCAGATGCAATGGCATATGTCTGTAATCCCAGTTACTAGGGAGGCTAAAGCCAGAGGATCACAAGTTTGAAGCAACTAGTGGGATGCTGTCTCAAAAAATATTTTTAAAGGACTAAGGATGTAGCTCAGTGGTAGAGTGCCCCTGGGTTCAATCCCCAGTACCACAAAACAACAATAATTTCAAACTATTGTTACACAAATAACACATGCTCATTTAAAATATTCACATCAAGCCGGGCGCCATGGCTCAAGCCTGTAATCCCAGCACTTAGGGAGGCTGAGACAGGAGAATCGCGTGTTCAAAGCCAGCCTCAGCAATGGCAAGGCGCTATGCAACTCAGTGAGACCCTGTCTCTACAGAAAACACGAAATAGGCCTGGGGATGTGGCTCAGTGGGCAAGTGCCCCTGAGTTCAATCCCCAGTACCCCCCCCCCAAAATCCATATTCCCCTTTTCTTAACGTACATTTTTCATGGTCTATATATTGATCTAAAGTTCCTTTATTTCACTCACCTGCATATCATACTGCTTTTCACATAGATCTACCTTATTCTTAACATATGTATATTATGCCAATTGTGTGCATTTAATTACAGTCATCTATTGAACATTAGATTGTTTCAAGTGTTTAAGTATTACATTGTTGCAATAAACATTCTAGACAAATATCTCTTTTTCAATTCTTTTTTGTTGTTGATGGATCTTTATTTTATTCATTATTTATATGTGGTGCTGAGGATCGAACTCAGTGTCTCACGCATGCTAGGCAAGCGCTCTACCACTGAGCTACAGCCTCAGCCCCGAGACAAATATCTTTAATAAATATCCTGCAAGAAATATCCTTGTTTACATATGTAAGTCTACCTATAAACAGATGTTCCAGAAGTGAAATTGTATCCCCAGCCCTCACCTTTAAACCTTTGGATAGATGTTGCTAAATTGCTTGCCTAAAAACTGGGACCAATTTATATTCTGATCAAGAGTATCTGAGCTCTGGGCTCCTTTCCATTCAAGAGGCAACCACATCTTGTGCAGTGCCAACTGCACCCCTGAGACACGATGGGGTAGGCAGGATGAACAGATTCGGCCATATTGGGCACCTGGTCACCAGGGCTGATTTCAACTCTGACAAAGTAGATATTGTCACTCAATGACCCCTAATTGACCTCAATTACACAGTCAAGTCTGAGAACAGGATGCTTGTCATCAATAGAAACTCCATCTTCATCTTCCAGGAGCAAGATTCCACCAACATCAAATGGGGTGATGCTGGTGCTGAATATGTTGTGGAGTCCACTGGTGTCTTCAGTACATCCAGAAGGCCAGGGTTCATTTGAAGGGCAATGCCAAATGGCCATCATCTCTGCCCCTTCTGTTGATGCCCCCATGTTTTTGATGGGTATAAATCATGAGAAGTATAACAACTCCCTCAAGATCATTAGCAATTCATTCTGTGCATTCAATTTCTTAGTCCACCTGACCAAGTCATCCATAACAGCTTTGACCCCATGGAGGGACTTGTGACCACAGTCCATGCCATCACTGCCACTCAGACCATGGATGGCCCCTCTGGGAAACTGGGGTGTGATGGCTATTAGGGTGCCCAGAACATCATCCCTGTGTCTACCAAAGCTACCAATGCTTTGAGCAAGGCCATCCCTGAACTGAATGGAAAACTTACCAGCATGCCTTCCATGTGCCCACCCACAATGTGTCAGACTTAAATCTGACCCACAGTCTGAGAAAGCTGCCAAATACGATGACATCAAGAAGGTGGTAAGCGGGGCTGAGATTGTGGCGCAGTGGTAGCGTGCTCGCTTAGCATGCTTGAGGCACTGGGTTCGATCCTCAGCACCACATAAAAATAAAATAAAGATATTCTGTTCACCTACAACTAAAAAAATAAATAAAATTTTAAAAAAAGGTGGTAAGCAGCCGAGCACGGTGGCCAGCCTCAGCAATGGCAAGGCGCTAAGCAACTCAGTGAGACCCTGTCTCTACATAAAACACAAAATACAGCTGGGGATGTGGC
>PVHX01004402.1:0-61487 GCA_004024805.1 Geosciurus inauris
AAGATAAAGGATAAAATGCAAAGTGAGAGTGGAAGAGCATAGAAGGAAAAAATGGGAGGAAGTAAAGAGAGAGAGAGGAAAGAAAAAAAAAACCAAACAGACAAACAAACAAGCAAAACAAAACAAACAAACAATCAATATATAAAAACAGTCACAAAGTGAATAGACAGGTATGATTCCTTTCACCTCCAGTAGGTGGTGTTGTTTGTTGTTTGCTGGACTTACTCGGCTCGTGTTTCGCGTGTGAAAGTCCCAATCTGGTCAATTTCTGGTTCCCTGATGAAGCTGTCCATAGAAGATTGTACAGAGCTGCTTTCTGATGTCCCACTTCGATTATACTCCCAGAGGTTCGCAGTAGCTGTCTCCAAGCTCCTGTTGTTTGTGACCCCGTGGAAGTTCCCTTTAGCAGATCTGCTCCCTCTGCTGCTTTGTCTGCCCTGGACTCTGGAGCAGAACTGGTGCGGTCCCAATCTTCCTTTGCAGCGCCGCTCTCGCAGGCGCGCTCCCCAGTGGCTGACGGCCGGGGTCGTGGGACCACGCAAGCTTGCCCAGAACCCGTGTGGTTGATTGGACCCCGGATCCAAATTTCTCGAGTAGACACAGTTCCTACCCGCGGCGAGTCCTGCGGTGCCTTGGGGGTCTCCCTGCTCCGCGGCCGCTTGCGGCCGCTGCCGCTGGAGACGCGCTCCGGCGAAGACCGCCTGCACTGCTTCCATGCGAAAGTGAAATTTTCTGTGATGATGACTGTAATCCACTGCCGAAAAGTTGGGTGGAAGAAATTTTTGTCGCAAAATTTTGATCTGTAGTTTGGTGAGACCGGATGGTGCCTCTCTCTACGCCGCCATCTTGCCCCGCCTCCCATTTTTTATTTTGAGAGAGGGTCTTGGGAAGTTGCTGAGGTTGGCCTTGAACTTGTGTCCTCCTTTAGCCTCTCAAGTCACTACTGTGCCTGGTTCCAATTCCCTTTTCCCTGTTACCTCTTAAGCCCAGTAGAATTAGGCTTTTGCCGTTATCTCTGCACTGGAACTACTCTTCATAAGATCATCATTGACCTTCTTATGCTAAATCTCATGTTAATTTCTCACTACTCATCATCATTCTTGACTTAGCAGCTATTTTTTAAATTTTTTTTTAGTTGTAGATGGACACAATGTCTTTATTTTGTTGCTTTGTATGTGGTGCTGAGGATCGAACCCAGGGCCTCACGCATGGGAGGCAAGTGCTCTATCACTGTGCTATGACTCTAGCCCTCATTTAGCCATTTTTAAAATCAGATTATTTGTTTTAATTTGCTGTTGAGTTGAGTTCCTTATATATCCTGGCTGTTAGTACTTTGCTGGATAGTTTGTAGTTGTTTTCTCCCATTCTGTAGTTTTGTTTTTTTTTTCCCCTCTTCCTTCTTTTGCAGTGCTGCGAATTGAATCCAGGGCTTCATGCATGTCAGGTAAGCACCCTATCACTGAGCCACACTCCCAGCTCCTTAGAGTTGTCTCTTTTGATTGATTCCTGTGCTGTGCATAAGCTTTTTAGTTTGATATAATCCCACTTGTCAGATTTTACTTTTATTTCCTGTGCTTTTGGGGTCATATCCCAAAACTCTTTGCCCAGGCCAATGTCCTGAAATATTTTCCCTGTTTTCTTTCAGTAGATTGATAGTTTTGGGTCTCATATTTAAATCTTTGATTGATTTTGAATAAGTATTTGTATGAGGTTAGAGATGGGGGTAAAGTTTCATTTTTCTGCATATTGATGTCTAGCTTTCCCAGCAGCAGATCTTGAAGAGATGTTCCTTTCTCCAGTGTATGTTTGTGGTACTTTTGTTGAAAGTCCATTGGCTGTAAATACATGTATTTATTTTTGGTTTCTCTATTTTGTTCCATTCATCTATGTGTTCGTTTTCATGCATGTTCTATTTTCTAAGCTTTTGTTAAGCTGAAAATGTCTTTATTTTATCTGCATTTTCAAGTGTATTATTGCTGAATAAAGAATTCTAGGTTGAGATTTCCCTTCCTAGTACTTTGAAGATGTCATCCTATTGTTTTCTGACATCTAATGAGAAATTAGTAGTCATTTTTATCCTTGTTTCATTAGTACATGGTATCTCTCCACCCATTCACCTCTCCCTTTTTCTGCTTTCAAGACTCTTTATTTTTGGTTTTTATCAGTTTGATGATGATGTGGCTTTGTTTATATTTAGATGTGGTTATCTCTATATTTATCCTGATTGGGATTGGCTAAAATTGGAATTTGATATTTTTCATCATAGTTCAGAACTTTTTGGCTATTTTTTTTTCAAATATTTCTTTCATCCCAGTTACTCTTTTTTCTCTGGGATTACAATTATGTATATTTTAAATCATCTGAAACTGTCCCATTCATCCCTAGAACTTTATTCATTTTTTCTCAGTTCTTTTATTCTCCGTTAGTTTGAAGAATTTTGATTGCTTGGTCCTCAACTTTAATATTCTCACACCATGTCCATCATATTCTTAAGCCTCTTCAGTAAAGTTTGATTTTAGCTATTGTATGTTAAAAATTCTAGAATTTTCCCATGGTTCTGTTTGTAGTTTCCATTTTGTTAATTTCTTAGTTAATCTAAATTATTGATTTTCATCATGTAATAATTCCTTGACTTCTTTACTTTTAATTTCATCAAAACATTTTCTCGTTTTTTCTTGATTATAAAATGAAAGATATAATTTATTATAAATTAAAAAAATATTGGGTTACTTATTTAAAAGTTTACATTTAGGGATTTTTTTTTAACTCTCGGACATCTATGGGATTTATGTTTGTAAACTACAATGATGGAAGTGTGATCAAGGGCAGAGATGGGAATTGAAATTAGATCGTTCAATTCTGTAGAATAGGCAGTGCAACAAATGGGACAGTGGCTTTAATAAATCTTACATTTGGTACGATTCTTAGTAGATTATTGGATTTTCACCAGTGTTTTTCTCCTATACTGTCGGTTATATCATCTGGAATCATAGATTTTTAGTACTTGAACTTTAGAAATGAGCCTGATAAACTCATTTTCATTCTATTGTAATGTGTATGCTAGGATTTCATATACACTGAGTTGAACAGATAGGTAACAGATGCTTCCAATAAAGATTGTTATTTCAATAATGGTATAACATAAAGTATTCAATAGTTTCCAGCCAATACATGATAGGTAATATTAAAATATAGCTTTAGAATATTGGAACAAAAATAAATTTGTAATTTTCAGGGTAAGCAAGTCACCTGTTAAAAACAGCAACAGAGAGAATAAAATTATGACATTTGCAGATAAATGGATGGAGTTGGAGAATGTCATGCTTAGTGAAATAAGCCAATCCCAAAAGACCAGGGGCTGAATGTTTTCTCTGATAAGTGGATGCTAATGGGGGAGGGCATGGGATGAATGGAGGAACTTTGCATGGGGCAAATGAGAGGGAAGGAGGGGACATGGGGGTAGGAAAGATGGTGGAATGTGACAGATATCATTACCCTAGGTACATGTATGATTGCACGAATGGTGTGACTCTACTTCATGTACAACCAGAGAAGTGAAAAACTCTGCTCCATTTGTGTATAATGAATCAAAAAGCTTCCTGCTGCCATGCATAACTGATTAGAACACATAAAAAATATAAAAAATAAAAAATAAAATGTTAAAAAAAGCAACAATATAACCCCCCAACAAAATAAGTGTATAACCATGTAATGTTTTTTATTACAGAAAAAGTTTCAGTAGACTCTAAATGTATAGATTATATAGAATAATATATTAACATATGATATATAAAATATATGCATATATAGACATGTATAACATACATTTATTTATGTACACACATGCCTGCCTAAAGTGCATTAAGTTCTGTATTACCAGAAAAAAATTTCATATTCCTGTTATTGACACAGGATTCATAAATGCTTGTCAATAGGGGAAATGAAGTGCAGGGCATGGTGGTACAAGCCTGTAATCCTAGTGACTCCAGTGGCTAGGCACAAATATGGCACGGTCAAGGCCACTTTCAGGAACTTAGTGAGGTCCTGAGCAATTTAGTGAGACCCTATCCCAAAATAACAAATCAGGCTGGGGATAGAGCTTAGTGGTAAAACACCCCTGAGTTCAAGTTCCAGTACCAAAATGAACAAAAAAATCAGGGAATGAAGTGACTTTGTACGTATCTATGTTGTTTATCACAGTATCTGTTTAGCATCTATCACAGTGTCTGGCATATGGTAGGTGCTTAATATTTGTTGAATGAATTATTGTAGATTCTTTCTCTGTTATGGTTTGGATATGGGGTGTTCCCCAAAAACTTCTGTGTTAATGCTCACAGTGAAACAATTAGATCATGAGAGCTCTGATCTAATCAGTGTGTCGATCCATTTGGATTAATAGTTTGGATTATTGAGTGGTAATGTGGGCAGGTGGGGCATGTCTGGAGGAAGTAGGTGCCTAGCATGGAATAATAGAGTCAAACAGTTCAGCCCTCCAATAAGTGGAGGAGTGGCTTAGGGAGCATATATTTTATTCCTGGCTCTTTCTGCTCTCTTTTTGCTTCCTTGCTACCATGAGTTGAGCAGGTTTCCTCTGCCATGCTCTTCTGTCATGATGCTGTACCCTATCTTGTACCCAGAGCAATGGAGTTGGCCCACCATGTACAACACCTCTGAAACTGTGAGCCAAAGTATACTTTTCTTCCTTTAAGTTGTTCTCGTAAGGTGTTGGGTCACAGTGACCAAAAGCTGACTAACTCCCATTTTTCAAAGAATCATTTTTTTTTGAAGAGTGCATAGAAAGATTTCATTTTTATATTGACTGTGCCACCAAATACATTACCACTGTGAAGTTTAGGGTTGAGCCAAAACGATTCTCTGGAATAGAGCTATTCTCTCCCAAATTTGTGGTTCTTCGTATTTGAGATTTCTCCTGATTCTCTTTAGGTAAACATTAACTTATGTGTTGATGAACTGATGAACAAGTAACAAGTAGAGCATGTTTATGTGCTGAGAAACTAAAATTACCAGGAGACCTTTTTTTGCCCCCTCCACCCCCCCGCACAGTGTTTTCCATTTATTTTGTCATTTAATCACCTACATTTTATTATTTTATTAAAGTATTTAATGTATATAAATATGATTCAACTAGGTTTTGTAGTTTTGTTTTTTTTGTTGTTGTTGTTATACTGTGGAACCACAAAGACCATAAGTACTCTACGTCTGAGCTATATCTCCAGCCCATTTTATTTTATGTTTTTTGAGACAGTGTCTTACCTGAGTAGCTGGGGTTACAGGTGTGTGGCACTGTTCCTTGCTTAGATTTCATTGTTCTTAAATATCTATTTTATCCAACTGTTTGTCATGTAGCATAGTGTTATGGTTTGGATATGAGGTGTTCCTCAAAAACTTACATGTGAGACAATGCAAGAAGGTTCAGAGAAGAAATGATTGGGTTATGAGAGCCTTAACCCAATCAGTGAATTAATCCCTTGATGGGATTGATTGTGTGGTGACCAAAGGAAGGTGGAGTGTGGCTGGAGGAGGTGGGGCATTGGGGGCGTGGCTTTGGGACATATATTTGTATCTGGCAAAAGGAGATATCTCTCTTTGTTTCTGATGATCATGTGAGCTCCTTCCATTACACTCTCCGCCATGATGTTCTGTCTTACTTTGAGCCCTGAGGAGTGGAGCCAGCTGTCTGGCTGAAATCTCTGAAACTGAGAGCCCCAAATAAACTTTTCCTCCTCCGGTCAGGCCTTTTAGTGACAGCAGCAAAAAAGCTGGCTGAAACACATAGTATTATTCATGTAGTTGCTGGTCAGTAATTATTGAGTGAAATTATATTTGAGACTTTGTTGATCTGTAAGCCTAAAAGAATCTCAAGTCTAATGGTTCTTCCATAGGCTTATCTTTCTACAGCAATCAACTTGTGTACTTTTTGCTCCTACACAGAAGTATGCTGAAGCGGCTATATATTTTGAATTTCTCAATATTCTTTCTAGCTCTAGCCATTTGGATTTAGGAAAGGATACTTTAAATTAAAGTGATACCTAACCTGTAGAATATGTGACAGATTTTTAATGAGATTTCATGAAGTTGACTTAGCTTGTAAGCTGAATTTTTACCAGCTAAAGTCATAAGGAAGTCAAGAAAGACAAAGAATTGGAAGGGAAGCTAAACAAGCTTGTTGATGGAAAGGTCAGAACAACAGCTATATGAATACATAGGTATAAAGTATTAATTGGCTTCACCTGAATTAGCTATTTTAAATAATACAAAATAGAAACATAAGTATTTGAAGTTTTATACTTAAGAAAGGAGGAATGACATTTTAATGTCAAATCCATCTCTGTTTCTTGAGTCATCTTTTGTAATCCTTTCAAAGATTCGTTTTAGGCTTTGTCAGAGCTGAACTGTTTGGCTTTTCCTATTATTCTACTCTGGGGCTTATAGTTCTAGGCCCAGGCCCTTCTGATAGTTTAAATTAAATCCCTGGGTGTTTTATTAAGGTCTTTTTAAACTTAACAGTATTTAAATTACAGTTCTCCAAAGAATTGTGGGACTGTGAAATCTGTGCTCAGATCTTCAGCTGCTATTTTCTGCTAGCATTCTTGAGATTTTAGTCTCTAATGCATTTTAGAAGTAAGTCAATAACTTGAGGGAGTGTCTTTGTGGAATTTGGGGCTTCTCTTTGCAGTTTTTTAAAGCTATAGCCCCACTGATAGTTTGACCATAGTTTTGTACCCCCTTTCTCCCTGGTCTTCTTTATAGAGTATAGATTTATTGGTGGTGGTGTGATAGGTGATTTTTATTGATTTTCTTTGGTCATATATAACATTAGGATTCATTTTGACATAATTTTAAAAGCATGGAATATAATTTGTTTATTCAGTCCCCAGTACTTCCCCTTTCCCTTCCCTCCTACCTCTTCCTGTTCCCTTCCTTTTACTCTACTGATCTTTCTGCTATTTATGTATAGTTTTTTTTTTTTAAGTTAGTGTCATGTGGATATACATGATGGTGAGCGTATTCACATGTGTACTTAGGAAAGCTTCATTACACTGTTTTTTAGTTATCTTCTCTCTCTTCCCTCCCCTTCATTCCCTTCTTCTACTCCACTGATCTTTCTTCTTCTTCTTTTTTTGTGCCTCCTCTTATTTATTTGGATTAGGTTTTGTATATCAGAGAAAATAGTAGACCTTTGACTTTTTGGGACTGACTTATTTCACTTAGCATGGTAGTGTCCAGTTCCATCTATTTATTAGGAAATGCCATAACATCATTCTTTATGGCTAATACTCTGGTGGGATTTGAGGTATAAATTTAAGCAGAAGTTTAGTTATGGTCTATGGTAGAGCTAGAGAACTTTAGTTCCTATTGCTGTACAGGAGACTGCTTGCTTTTGTATACAGAAGCTCAGTAAGTTTGTAGCTTTAACTCTTTAGTTCTGCTTTCAATTTCTAATTTCAATTTCACTTCTGGACCACAGGGTGAGAGTAAAGGGGAATATATATATATGTGTGTGTGTGTGTATGTGTGTATTATATATACACATACATATACATTCATATATATATGAATGATAGATAGCATATCTATGCAAATTTTAAATCAACATTGAGTAAAAGTGACTTTTTTGGTGCAGTTCTATTAATTTAACATATATATATTTACATAGCCATGACCATAATTGGGTTACAGAACACTCATCTCTCCAAATCTCCCTGTGTCATCTCTGTAATCACACTCTCAACCAACCCATATTCTAGCAGCCATTGATCTGTTGTCAGTATAGTTTTATCTTTTCAAGAATGTGATATCAGTGAAATCATAGTATTTAACCTTTGTACCACTGTTCTTTTTTTAATTTTATGTAATATCTTTAAGATTTTTTCAAATTTATTCTTGTTTAGTATTCCATTGTATGAATATAGTTTATCCATTCACTAGTTGAAGGACTTTTGAGTGCTTTATTTCTTTTTCTTTTTAGGTTTTAAATAAAACTACTCTAAACACTTAATATATGTTTCTGTGTGAATATATGTTTTGGTTTCTCCAGGGTAAAATCCCAAGAATGGAATTGCTGGGTCCTATTATGAATGTATGTATAACTTTTTAGTAAGCCACCAAACTGTTTTCTCAAATAGCTTTGTCAGTTTGTATCCCCACCAACACTACCAACTAGGGTTCTAGTTTCTCTGTATCCTTGCTAGCGCATGTTGTTGTCAGTATTTTTTATTTTTTGTCATTCTGAAAGGCATGTACTGGAATATTCTTGTGATTCATATTTCTCTTTTGGATAAAGATGTTAAACATCTTTACATGTACTTATTTACCATCATATAGCCTATCTGATGAAGTGTCTTAAGTATTTTACCCAGCTTTTAACTTGGTTATTTTATTATTTTTTAAGTCTAGCCAAATTTGTCACTGGCTCCCTCACCCCTGTTTCTTTTCTCTTTTGCGTGGTATTGCCATGTATTTAATGCTCATAGGGTGAGTCTTAAGTATATATTCACTGTGCCATGTTGATTGGAAGTTCAAAGTAGAATATTTTTGAGGTCAGCATTTCTTACATTAAAGGATTGCAGAAAACTATGGAAATAGAGATGGAACAAAGTAATTGAGAATATCTAAATAATCCTACTTGATACTCTTTTTTACAAGCATGTTCTGATCTATAAAATGAAATGAAACCATTTATATTCAGGTCAACTAATTTTGAAGATTAGTATAAGCCATGGAACTAAAATTTTTGGTCTGATAGTTTTATAACTGCATTTAAAAACTTGTTTTCAAAGTCTAATTTATATGGTTTTATTTTAAGTATATTAAACATTTACCATTGAATGGAAGATTTATAGAAGTACTATTCATAGTGACTTTTTAAAAATAATTTTAAATTGGTGTTTATGGCAATTCTCATAATATCTTCGAGTGCTAGAATATACAAAGACTTTTATTTCAAACATTTGCTACATATCCTAATTTAAAAAAATGAACTGACATGTTTAATTAGTGTTAAGATATTAAAAATGTTTTCCCAGATTTTGTTCAGAATATAATGATAAAATGATGGTTTCATGCAAAGGGACTTGTAATTAAAATATGGGGAAAAAATCACTGATTTAAGTGAACAGCCACGGAGACACTTGACACAACTAGAATGACTGCTTATGGTGAATTACCTTTCATATTCTTATCTTAAGAAATTTGTTTCCAATTGCATTGACAGAATTATAATCATTTTAAGGGGATTTCTGTATTTCCTTTTAAGGAAAAAAAGATTTTTGCATTAAGCAATAAGGTAGAATATACTACTACATGGGTATTGAAGGCAGTATGTAATTTCTTTCTCACAGCTTTCATGTTTCTCATTTATAAGATGAATGTACTAAACTACAAGAAATGTGGTTGAGGGCTAACTCTCAGATTATATGTATATTCCCCTGTAAATCAGCAGGCTTCTATGGTTAAACAAGGCTGTCATGAAAATTACTTTGACTTTAAAAACTGAATTATTTTCCAGTTCTGCAAGTTATTAATATATCTAGTGGTTATAGAATTCCAAATTGTGATAACCTATTTACCCTTAGGTCTCATTTTGGTTTGTGGTCCTTTCTTTGACCTAGCTGGAATTTGTAGTGTGATAAGAATTAGTCTTCACTTGAGGCAACAGTTGATAGTCTTAAGTAGATGAACATTATTTTAGAAAGAGTTCAATAATTCATTTGACAAATTATTTAAAAATTTCACAATAAAAATATTTTTCTCTTTAGAAACCAGAGGAAACTTTCCCCCCCCAAACCCAAATTCTCAAGCCAAAGTTGGATGGATTCCAGTTAAAGTTTTGGTAATCTTTACCACAGTGTCCTAGAAAGCTTCACTAAGTAAGTCATTGTTGGTTATAGCTTGCTGAGAAGCTCTACACATCGTAATAGGATATACTCCTTCTTGGAATATATCTTCAGAAATGACATAAATACCTTGTTATAATTGATCTTTTATATAAACATACTGAAATTTGATGAGGAAAATACACAAAAGGAACAATAGTTCTCTGAAAATAAGGAACAATTTTTCTGTGATATTCTATAATCTGAAAAATGAAGAGACAAGGTGTTAGTAAAAAGTAATCAGATTTTATTATCTGTACCTTAGATAATGATACTCATCAGACCTATATATTTTTTATATCATAAGCTTCCTTTCAAGAAATCAGGAACAGGAGTTCCTGTTCTAGTGTGGACCCATTGTTTTCCTGTAATTCTTCCTAGTGTTTTTTCCTTTCCATACAACTGAGATTTAGATTTCTCCTTTTTATACTTCAAACTTCTTGCCTGCTTTAGCTCTATTCCCTGTTCTTAAAGGACCCACTGGGCCACCTACCTACACATTAGGTAGTCTCTGAGACTTGAAATGTAATTCTTACTGTTAAGGGCTTTGTTATACATTTTAATCATTCTTATTTTAATTGCTAATATAATTCAGTATAGAATTACACTGAATTCTCTAAGTGGCATTCTTTAAGTGGCATTATGTAATGCTATTCTCATTAACATAATCTTGAATTAATAGATGTTTCTATATTCTGGTTAATTCAGAGGTTTCTTAAATTTGAGATAGTATTAACTACAATTTCCTTTTTATGTCAAAATAGTTGCTTTTCAGATTTCATCTTGTAGATAAAGAGATTAATATCCAAATGATAAAGAAATATTTTGCCTAAGATTGCACAGATATTTAACATTTGGACTATAATACAGGTTATCTTAGTCTAGTGCTTTTGTCTATATTTATGTTGTATGTGTATTATTTCTAAAATTACATTGTACAAATTAACATTAACATCTTAATTTAGAAAGCTAAATTTAAAGATTATGTACTGCATTTTCTATTGCTGCTATCACAAAATTACCACAAATTTGGAGGTTTAAACAGTCCAAATTTGTTATCTTACACTTCTGAAAGTTGAAGTCTAATAGACCTCACAGGGCTAAAATCAAGGTATCAGCAGATATCTTTTGTTTCTTGAGGTTAGGGAAGTAACAGGAAGTAAGTAAGCTGTCTTTTCCAGCTCCTAGAGGATACCTGCACTGCTTGGATCATGGTTTCCTTCTTCCTTCTTCACAGTTAATAGTGATGGGTTGAGTCCTTACCATACATATTGCCAGGACTTTGAATTGTCCTGTTGTCTTTCTTTGAAAACACCTGGGAAAGGTTTTTGTCTTTAAGGACTTGTGATTAGATTGGGCCCATGCAGATAATCTCAAGTAATCTTCCTACCTCAAATTCTTAATCTTAATTACATTTGCAAAATTCATTATTCTATGTGTAGGGGAGCAAAATAATCTCCCCACCTTCTGCTTTTCTTGTTTTTCTATTTGGGGCCGTATAAATTAGATTGACAAATGACAGATTAAGTTTCAGTTAAACCAAATGAATAAATTCTGGGAATCTATTGTACAGCATGATGACTGTAGTTAATAATAATGTATTATGTACCTGAAATTGCTTGGAGTAGAACTGAAATGGTTCTTCCCACATAAAATGATAAGTATGTGAGATGATGGATATGTTACTTAGCTTGATTTAATTTCACATTGTATATATATATAAAAATATGTTGCCTACCATAAATATATCCAATTTTTATTTGTCAGCTATGTTTTAATAAGGCTAAGGAGAATGAGAAAATAGAAGAAAAGGACAAACAAAAGCTTAACATGTGGATTGTTGATTCACATGGCGGTACTGAGGGATGAGTAATTACTCAAAGGCATGGTTAGAATTTGGGCTTATCATTCATATTAACTAGAGAAAAATACTTTTATAGATAAAGATAAGACAAGTTTCTAGAGGCAGCAAATTATGGGAAGGAAAATAAATGAGGAAAGTTAATAGAAAATTAGGGCTAGTTAGTAAGGTTTGTTATGTAGATTCCTCTGGTACTGTCTTCTGTAGGTTGATAAGAATCTAGAGTTTTTTCTGATGATTAAGAATCATTTAAGTATTGCCCTGCCCTTCCTTCCTGTAGTGAGGGAGAAGGTAAGAGATTTTTGTCTTATTCTTTCTCAGTTGGTTACAGCTTAAAATTATGTTTATGCCAAAGTAGCGTATTTTGGGGTGACATACTGTGAACTCATTCACATGTAAGGTAACATTTTCACAGGTGCCTGGGGATGAAGATATTGACAGCTTTGGTGGGGAGGCATGATTTTGCTTATAAAATATGCATACAAGGTCCTTGTTTTTTTTCCCTTAGAGGATATTATTGATTTATATTTTGGAGAGAACTTCTTATTAAACTGTAAAAACTCTAGACCTTCAAAGAATAACCTTTTTAAGTGTAAACTAATGAACTTAGTTTCTTGAGTGTTAGAAATATGATTTACAGAATAATATAGGGTATAACACTAGTGTTACTGGATTCAGATCTGTTTGCCTCTCAACAGCCAATACTCAGGGGATGAGAGTGGGTGGGAAAGACCTCAGATTTATTCAAGGGCTGGCACCTTGATAATCCTGGCAGGGGGTATCCCTGAAGCAAAGTCCATCTTAGGGAACTCAGGTACATGAAGGGGCTTTTATGAGGAGGAAAACAGTAAAGAGATAATAATAGATAGAAAGGTACATGTTGTTGTGCATCCAGACTCCATAAGTATCTCCATCATTTGATGTATTGTCTTTTCTGCTAGAATGTCAATTTTAACCTTCTTCTAGGCCAATTCTTGTAATTCTTTAGACAAACACACTATTTCCCTCTAAGTTAAACATGATTCTACTTTTAATAAAAGAACGGGACTAGCAAGTCCTTGTCCTACATTTTGATGTTATCTGAAGGCCATTAATGTTCATGGTTTTAAAAAACTAAAGCATGATTACTGTTTAAGGGGTTCTGGTACCAATTTTTTTTAAGTTGCTTTTCCTGCAGTAATAGCTGACTTCAACAGTTGGAATTTCAGTCATTTAAAGGTTATTTTCCTTAGAACTTACAATGCTGGGCAAAGGGGAAAAACAAAAAATAATTTTATAAGGGGCAATTTGCCAAACAGAACTAATCTAGAATAGGGAGGTATAAGAAACAATGGTGTAGCCATTATTGCTATTACACTAGTGTGACTAATTTTTTTTTGTATTGGAGATTGAACTCAGGGACACTCAACCACTGAGCCACATCCCCAGCCCTATTTTGTGTTTTATGTAGAGACAGGGTCTCACTGAGTTGCTTAGTGCCTCGCCATTGCTGAGGCTGGCTTTGAACTCGCGATTCTCCTGTCTCAGCCTCCCTAAGTGCTGGACTAATTTTTTACACAATATGTGAAGATGTAATTTAAACTTCTGAAGGTTTGCCCAAATAAACTGACAATAAACAGATTAATCAGGAGCAATGCATGGGGATAATCTTAAGAGAGTGATTGCCCAATAATTCAGTGAGGTTCAGATGCTTTATGTTCCCTTCTTCATAGGAAAAATGAAAGTGGGGGAAATATAGGCAACTTTTAGTAATAGTAAATGATTTTTAAGAGGAATGAATGGGTCAAGAGGACAGACACTAGTTCATAAATGATTTTCTTTGGAGGAATGATTGGACCCAGGAGATGAACAATGGTTTATGACAAAGTCTGTGAAAGTGTGGTTATTTTCTTTCGTCTTCCTATATTATGTGTACAGGATTTGCTACATGCTAAGTTGTATTCGACAACATAATAAGAAGATTTTGCATCATGATCAAATTGGTTTCATTCCAAGGATGCAAGGATTGTTCAACTTATGCAAATCAGTTATCATAATTCATTATATATATTGAATCAAGGACAAAAACCACACGATCTACTCAATATGTGCAGAAAAATCCTTTAACAAAATCCTGTACCCTTTCATGTTAAAAAAACACTGAATAAATTGGGATAGAAGGAACTTACCTCAACATAAAAGCTGTATATGATGAATCTAAAGCCAACATCATAGAGAATGGGGGAAAACTGAAAGCATTTCTTCTAAAGTCAGAAATAAGACAAGGGATATCCACTCTCATCCCCCCTATTTAATATAGTACTTGACATTTTAGCCAAAGCAGTTAAACCAGAAGGAAAGAAGAGATTTAAATAGGAAAGGAAGAAGTGACATTATCACTATTTACAGATGATATGATCATATACTTAGAGGATCCCAAAATACTCCACATGTCTAGAGCTGATAAACAAGTTTGCAAAAATAGCAGGATACAAAATCCTTATAAAATAATAGTTTTTCTATATACCAATAATGAATCAACTGAAAAAGAAATTAGGAAAACTATTCCATTCACAATAGCTATATGTATGTATGTATGTGTTTGTATATATATAAATATGTGTGTGTGTGTATAAATACCTAGGAATAGATCTAACCAATGAAATGAAAAATCTCTACAATGAAAATTATAGGAAACTTGAGCAAGAAATTGAAGAAGACATTAGAAGATGGAAAAACCTCCCATGTTCTTGGATAGGCAGAACTAATGTTGTTAAGATGTCCATATTGCTAAAAGTGATCTACAGATCATTGCAATCTCCATCAAAATACCAATGGCATTCTTTACAGAACTAGAAAAAACAGTTCTGAATTTCATATGGAGGAATAAAAGACCCAGGATAGCTAAAGAATTATGTTTAAAAACTTTTTATTTTTTAGGGGCTGGGGTTGTGGCTCAGTGGTACAGCACTTGCCTAGCATGCGTGAGGCACTGGGTTCGATTCTCAGCACCACATATAAATAAATGAGAAAAATAAAGGTCCACCAACAGTTTAAAGAAAATATTTAAAAAAATTTTTTTAGTTGTAGATGGATACAATAACTTTATTTTATTTATTTATTTTTATGTGGTGCTGAGGATGCCATTTCTTATTGTATTGTTTAACTGAGATAAGCCATTTGTAATAAAAATTATGTATTAGAAAAAAGCAACTGGGGCTGGGACTGTGGCTCAGTGGTGGAGCGCTTGCCTTGCATGCGTGAGGCCCTGGGTTCGATCCTCAGCACCACATACAAAGCAATAAAATAAAGACATTGTGTCCATCTACAACTAAAAAAATATTGAAAAAAGCAACTAACTTAATGCTGTGTTTAGCTCTTTGAAATTAAGTTAACTTTTTAAGTAGGTGATAAAAACTTGCCCTATTCATAACCAAAGCATCCAGACTGATTACACAAATTAGATAAACCTAAGTGATTATACAGTCCAGACAATTCTGCATGATTACAAAAACCACATGATCTTGAATGAGCTGGTTGTATAGTGTGGTTCACAAAATTGACAAACTGTTGTTCTTGGGCCATGCCTGATGTACTTTATATGTAAACATGAAAATACAAATATAAATATATTTGTTAAGCTTTTGCAGCTTGATTACTGCCTATTAAATTACTTTTGTTGTCTGAAATTTTGTATTCTGGTATGAAGATACCAGAATCAGTGATGTGATTGTAATGATAAGGACTATTAATATATGTTGCTCAGAGTGACACATGGCTTTAGTTTACAGTATTCAAAGTTAGGTAAGGAACTTATGCTTTGCAGGCTGTGAGAAGCTATTCTTAATTTATTATCAGAGAATGAAACAATTATATTAAGTTTTATTTTTTAAAACTTTTTTTATTCTAAACCTCTTTGAAAAAATTAATGGGATAGCAAATTTGATTATTGTATTTTTCACTTAAAAACTGAATAAGTATGGGTTTTAGCCCCAACTCTGTCATTACTTAGTTATATGACCTTGTGAAAAATGCCTGTTTACTTTTAAAATAGCAGAATCAAATTTTTAGTTTATCTGTGAAATCCTATTTTCTTGGAAAACTCAGTGGCAAACATGATTTTTTTTTCTGTTTTTTTTGTCCCCAGTTCAAGATAGTTTTGAATTGCATTTAATTTACATTTTTCTGTATTAGTCATGTGTCATTTAATGATACATTCTGAAAAATTAGTCTTTAGGTGATTTTTTTTTGTTGTGTGATTATCATAATAGAGTATTTTTATTTAAACCTACATGGTGTCAGTCAGTCAATATGTCTTTTTTATACAATTAAGATGAGGTAAAGACAAGTTGCATGAAGCTATTGCCAGTGTAAGACCATCCAATTTACTATTTCACAGTAAACATTTTTAAAAAATAAATGTAAGGAGTGCTAAAATAATGATAAAAAGTATGATATAGTAAATACATCAACTAATAAGTCTTTTATTGTCATTATAAATAATTATGTAGTATACATAAATGTATAGGCTATACTTTTATGTGACTAGCACAGATTTGTTTACACTAACATCATCACAAACATGTAATATGTTGTGCTGTGATATTATTTTTTTCCTTTTCCTATGACTTTTGTGCTAAATTAATAAACCACAGGTAGCTGTCTATGAATATAATTTAGGTGTAACTCGTGGTTTTTTATTTTGAGATCTTTTTTTTTTCTTTTTAAAAAAATTTTATTATTATTTTTTTAGAGGATAACATTTCATTTTTCTGGTTGTAAGTGATATAGAATCACAACATACATGCAGTCATACATAAAGTTAGAGCTATGATGACCATCATATTCCACCACCTTTACTGTCCCCATGCCCCCTCCCCCCCTTAACACCCCTGTGAACAGTTCCTCCATTGTTCCCATGTCCTTCCCCACATTACAGATCAGCATCCACTTATCAATGAGTACATTTGGCATTTGGTTTTCTGAGATTGGCTTCCTTCACTTAGTATGATATTCTCCAACTCCATCCATTTACCTGCAAATGCTATAATTTTATTCTCTTTTATTGCTGAGTAATATTCTGTTGTGTATATATACCACAGTTTCTTTATCCATTCATCTATTGAAGGGCATCTAGGTTGGTTCCACAGTTTTGCTATTGTGAATTGAGCTGCTATAAACATTGAAGTGGCTAGCGTCACTGTAGTATGCTATTTTTGAGTCTTCTGGGTATAGACTGAGGAGTGGGATAGCTGGGTCAAATGGTGGTTCCATTCCAAGTTTTCTAAGGAAAACTTCCATACTGCTTTCCAGATTGGTTGCACCGATTTGCAGTTCCACCAACAATGTATGAGCTTGCCTTTTTCCCCACAACCTCGCCAACACTTATTGTTGTTTGTATTCTTGATAATTGCCATTCTGACTGGAGTGAGATGGAATCTTAGGGTAGTTTTGATTTGCATTTCTCTGATTGCTAGAGATGTTGAACATTTTTTCATGTCTGTTGATTGATTGTATATCTTCATCTGTGAAGTTTGTGTTCAGCTCTTTGGCCCATTTATTGATTGCGTTGTTAGTTTTTTTGGTGATAAGTTTTTTGAGTTCTTTATATATCCTGGAGATTAATGCTCTATTGGAGGTGTATGTGGCAAAGATTTGTTCCCAGAATGTCAGCTCTCTGTTCACTTCATTCATTATTTCTTTTGCTGAGAAGAAGCTTTTTAGTTTGAATCCATCCCATTTATTGATTCTTGATTTTACTTCTTGTGCTATAGGAGTCTTGTTAAGGAAGTAAGGTCCTAATCTGACATGATGAAGATTTGGGCCTGTTTTTTCTTCTATTAGGCATTGGGTCTCCGGTCTGATTCCCAGGTCCTTGATCCACTTTGAGTTGAGTTTTGTGTATGGTGAGAGATAGGGGTTTAGTTTCATTTTGCTGCATATGGATTTCCAGTTTTCCCAGCACCATTTGTTGAAGAGGCTATCTTTTCTCCAGTGTACTTGTTTGGCTCCTTTATCTAGTATAAGGTAACTGTATGTAAGTGGGTTTGTCTGTGTCTTCTATTCTATACCATTGGTCTACATGTCTATTTTGGTGCCAGTACCATGCCGTTTTTGTTACTATAGCTTTGGGGTATAATTTAAGGTCTGGTATTGTGATGCATCCTGCTTCACTCTTCTTGCTAAGGATTGCTTTGGCTATTCTGGGTCTCTTATTCTTCCAAATGAATTTCATGATTGCCTTTTCTATTTCTGTAAGGAATGACATTGGGATTTTTTTTTTTTTTGTACTGGGGATTGAACTCAGGAGCACTCGACCACTGAGCCACATCCCCAGCCCTATTTTGTGCTTTTTATGTAGAGACAGGGTCTCACTGAGTTGCTTAGCGCCTCACCGTTGCTGAGGTTGGCTTTGAACTCACGATTCTCCTGTCTCAGCCTCTCTAAGTGCTGGGATTACAGGCTAGAGCCACCGCATGAGGCTGACATTGGGATTTTAATTGGGATTGCATTGAATCTATATAGCGCTTTGGGTAGTAATGGCCATTCTAACAATATTGATTCTGCCTATCCAGGAGCATGGGAGATTTTTCCATCTTCTAAGGTCTTCACTGTCTTTCTTCAGTGTCTTGTAGTTTGCATTGAAGAGGTCTTTCATCTCTTTTGTTAAGAAATTGATTCCCAGGTATTTTATTTATTTATTTTTTTTTTGAGGCTATTGTGAATGGGATAGTTTTCCTAATATCTCTTTCAGAGGGTTTATCACTGATGTATAGAAATGCAATTGATTTGTGGGTGTTGATTTTATATCTTGCTACTTTGCTGAAATCATTTATTCTAAAAATTTTTTGGTAGAATTTTTTGGATCCTCTAAGTATAGAATCATGTCCTCTGCAAATAATGATAGTTTGAGTTCTTCTTTTCCGATTTGTATCCCTTTAGTTTCTTTTGTCTAATTGCTCTGGCTAGTGTTTCAAGGACTATGTTGAATAGCAGTGGTGAGAGAGGGCATCCCTGTGTAGTTGCTGTTTTCAGAGGGAATGATTCCAATTTCTCCATTTAGGATGATGTTGGCCTTGGGTTTAGCATAGATAGTTTTTACAAAGTTGAGGTATGTTCCTACTGTCCCAAGTTTTTCTAGTGTTTTGAGCATAAAAGGGTGTTGTATTTTGTCAAATGCCTTCTTTGCATCAATTCATAAAATCATGAGACTCTTATCTTTAAGTCTGTTGATGTGATGGATTATGTTAATTGATATCCCTATGTTGAACCAACCTTGCATCCCTGGAATGAACCCCACTTGATCATGATGCACTATTTTTTTGATATGTTTTTGTATGTGATTTGCCAGAATTTTATTGAGAATTTTTGCATCTATGTTCATCAAGGATATTGGTCTGAAGTTTTCTTTCTTTGATGTTTCTCTGTCTGGTTTTGGAATCAGGGTGATACTTGCCTCATAGAATGAGTTTGGAAGGGTTCTCTTCTTTTCTATTTCATGAAATAGTTTGAGGAGTATTGGTATTAATTCTTCTTTGAAGGTCTTGTAGAACTTGGCTGAGAATCCATGTGGACCTGGGCTTTTCTTGGTTGGAAGGCTCTTGATGGCATCTTCTATTTCCTGCTTGAAATTGATCTGTTTAAGTTGTGTATGTCCTCTTGGTTCAGTTTGGGTAGGTCATATGTCTGTAGAAATTTTTCGGCGTCTTCAGAGTTTTCTATTTTACTGGAGTATAAATTTTCAAAATAGTTTCTAATTATCCTCTGTATTTCAGTAGTGTCTGTTGTGATATTTCCTTTTTCATCATGAATTTTAGTAATTTGGGTTTTCTAGCTTCTTCTTTTCGTTAGAGTGGCTAAGGGCTTGTTAATTTTATTTTTTCAAAGAACCAGCTTTTTTTTGGTCAATTTTTTGAATTATTTCTTTTGTTTCAATTTCTTTGATTTTAGCCCTAATTTTGATTATTTCCTGTCTTCTTCTTTTGGTGTTAATTTGTTCTTCCTTTTCTAAGGCTTTGAGATGAAGAGTCAATTCATTTATTTGTTGACTTTTACTTCTTCTAATGTATGAGCTCAGTGCTATGAACTTTCCTCTTAGCACTGTCTTCATGGCATCCCAGAGATTTTGATATGTTGTATCAGAGTTTTCATTTGCCTCTAGGAATTTTTTTATCTCTTCTTTGATGTCTTCTGTTATCCATGCATCATTCAATAGCATATTATTTAGTTTCCAGGTGATGGAGTAGTTTCTGTTTTTTAATCTGTCATTGATTTGTAATTTTATTCCATTGTGGTCAGATAGGATGCAGGGTAGAATCTCTGTTTTTTAGTATTTGCTAAGACTGGCTTTGTGACATAACAGATGATCTATTTTGGGAAAGGATCCATGTGCTGCTGAGAAAAAAGTGTATTCACTTGTTGATGGATGGAACACTCTATATATGTCTGTTAAGTCTAAATTATTGATAGTTTCATTGAGATCTATGGTTTCTTTATTAAGTTTTTGTCTGGAAGATCTATCCAATGGTGAGAGAGCTGTGTTAAAGTCTCCAAGTATTATTGTGTTGTGGTCTATTTGATTCTTGTATTTGAGAAGGATTTGTTTGATATACGTAGAAGCCCCATTATTTGGGGCATAGATATTTATGATTATTATGTCTTGTTGATGTATGATTCCCTTAAGAAGTATGAAATGACCTTCTTTATCTCTTTTCACCATCTTTGGTTTGAAGTCCACTTTATGTGATATGAGGATGGAAACTCCTGCTTGTTTGCAGGGTCCATGTCAGTGATATGTCTTTTCCCAGCCTTTCACTTTTAGTCTGTGGATGTCTTTTCCTGTGAGATGAGTCTCTTGAAGATAGCATATTGTTGGGTCTTGTTTTTTAATCCAGTCTTTCAGTCTATGTCTGTTATTGGTGCATTCAGGCCATTTACATTCAGGGTTATTATTGAAATATGATTTGTAATTCTGGTCATTTTGGTTTGTTTTAGGATTTTACCTTGAGTTGTTTTCTCTTTTGAATGGTCTTTCCTTTAGTGTAGTTCCTCTCTTTGTAAATTTTCATTGTTGGTTATCATTTCCTCCTCATGGAATATTTGCCAAGAATGTTGTGTAGTGCAGGCTTTCTTGCTGTAAATTCTTTTAACTTTTGTTTATCATGGAAGGTTTTGTTTCGTCATCAAACCTGAAGCTCAGTTTTGCTGGATATAGGATTCTTGGTTGGCATCCATTGTCTTTCAGGGCTTGGAATATGTTATTCCATGATCTCCTGGCTTTAAGGGTCTGGGTTTAAAAATCTGCTGAGATACAAATTGGTCTCCCCTTATATGTAATCTGGTTTCTCTCACGCACAGCCTTTAAAATTCTATCCTTATTCTGTATGTTGAGTGTTTTCATTACATTGTGCCTTGGTGTAGATCTGTTGAAATTTTGTACTTTTGGTGTCCTGTAAACCTCTTGTATTTGATTTTTCACTTCATTTTTCATATTTGGGAAATTTTCTGATATTATTTCATTGAAGAGATTGTGCATTCCTTTGGTTTGAAATTCTGCGCCTTCTTCTATCCCAATAAATGTTAGATTTGGTCTTTTGATGCTGTCCCATATTTCTTGTACGTTCTGTTCATGATTTTTTACCATCTTCACTCTATGGTCAAGTTTATTTTCAAGATTGTATATCTTGTCTTCATTATCCGAGGTTCTGTCTTCCAGGTGATTTAGTCTGCTGGTGATGCTTTCTATTGAGTTTTTAATTTGGTTTATTGTTTCCTTCATTTCATGAATTTCTGATTGGGTTTTTTTTTTCACGATCTCTAGCTCTTTCTTAAAGTAATCTTTTGCTACTTGTAATTGCTCTCTTATCTCTTTGTTAGAATGATCAATGGTTGCCTTTATTTGCTCTCCTATTTCTTTGTTGGATTGATCAATTTTTGCCTGTAATTGCTCACTTATGTCATTCTTTAATTCACTGATCATTTTAATTATGTACATTCTGAATTTTTTCTCTGACATTTCATCAACTGTGTTGTCAATGGATTCTGTTACAGTGGTATCCAGGTTTATTTGGGGCACTTTCTTCCCTTGTTTTTTCATGTTGATTGTGTATCTTCCTTTCTTGAAATACCAATCTGAGGTATTGTGGTTTCTATCCTATAATCTTGTATTGACACTCCAGATTACCTGTGTCTCACCTTGGAGCTACTTCTGTTCCCCCAGTGTCCCCAGATGGGCACTACTGCCACTAAAGTTGGTGGTGGAGGTAGTGGATGTACCTCTAGAGGACAGTGGGAGTGGCCTTGGCTGGGCTCCTGAGGCATCTCCTGAGGGCTGTTTTGCCCCTCTCTTGTGCTCCTGCTGGTGAACAGGAACTCTGGAGAGGCAGAGTCACAAGCAGGAGAATGTGAGCTCCCCTGGGGCTGGAGGCTAGCACGCTCTGGTCTGCCTTCAACTGGGCACCCCTGGCATTCCCTAAGGGCAGTTTTGGGCCTTCTGTGTCACCTGACCACAGGAACTCTGGAGCAGAACTGAGGCGGGCCCAGAGCGCACTTGGGTGGGGCCTCTACAAGCTGGGATTTCTGCAGGCCACTCTTACCCTGGGTGTGCCTTCCTCTGTGGCTGGTAGCTATCAGTCTCTGGTCAACCCTTGGTTGGACACCCGTGGAGTTTCCTGAGGGTGGATTTGAGCCCTCTGTGGCTCCTGCTTGTCTGCAGGAACTCTGGAGCGGAACTGGGGCGGACCAACGCCCGTGCTGTGATATTATAACAGGTATATCACTAGGCAATGGGAAATTTTGAGATCCATTATAATCTTATGGGACCACCATCATATGTGGTCTGTCATGGACTGAATTATCATTACGTGGTGTACAATGTGGTTTAGGACTTAGGAATTAAGAGGTTGAAAATTCTAAATCAGACAGAATTTTATTCATAATCTTTTTGCTGATCAAACTGTGATCAAATCAAGGAATTAAGTTGTAATAGGCTAATGTGAGATAGATATGGTAAGATTCTGTGTGTATATGGGTATGTTTTTGGTTGATGGTAGTCATCTTTTTGTTACCAGTACAACATATATGAGATCACCAACCTAAAAAGAGGAGTGGTTTATTTTGGTTCATGGTTTCAGAGGTTTCAGTCCATGGTTTCTTTGGTGCTATTTCTTGGCTCAGTGGCAGCACTGTGCATCTTGGCAGTTTATGGTGGAGGAAGTATGTTTTTTACCTCATGTTTGCTGGGAAGTAGGGGGCTGGAGAGAGATGGAGTGAGGGAGGGAGAGAGGGAGAGAGAGAAAGGGACTGGGTTTCTAATACCTTTTTTTTTTTTTTTTAAATATTTTTTTAGTTGTAGATGGACACAATGTCTTTATTTTATTGCCTTGTATGTGGTGCTGAGGATCGAACCCAGGGCCTCACGCATGCGAGGCAAGCGCTCTACCGCTGAGCTACAATCCCAGCCCCTTTCTAATACCTTTTAAAGGCATACCTCCAGTGAACTTTAATTCCACTAGGCTCCACCTTTTGAAGGTTCCAATAGTGCTATAGTCTGGGGACCAAGTCTTTCACATATGGGCCATGTGGGGAAGAGGCATTCTAGATCCAAACTGTAGCAGCTAAAATATTTAAATGTATTTTTTTGCATGTGTGTATGTTTGTGTACACTCTACAAAATAATATTATCCATAAAATAATATTATCATTAAGTTTCAATTTTATGAGAATTTATAAGTGTTTCTCTTCCTTTTTCAGGTATAATGCCTGAGCTAGGACTTCTCTGCTTCTCTTCTGGAAGTAGAGCTACCCCTTTCCCCCATGTTTCCCTCTCTCAGTTTTAGTGAGTTTCCACCAAGCTATGGTTGTGAGGCCCTTCACCCTAAAGCTTAAGGATTTTGTTGCTTAGGCAACATAGGACAGATGGGTCTGGGCAGAGTTTCTCACCTCATTTGAATGGACTTGCACCAGTGCCCCCAAGTACAGATATTTAGAGTAACGTTTTTGTTTTGTAGGGGAGGTAGGCTATATGGTCTTGGGTAGTCTTTCAATTGTAGCTGCTGTTCTCAGGTAGTAGCAATGAGGAACCTTCTTAGAATTCCCTTCTATATTCCTTGTGTTCCTAATAGGGTTCCAGAAGGAAGAGGATGCAAGAAGATATATGACCTCCTATGTTTGTAGCCCCCAGGGTTCTACACTGTCTTGGTAGCTCACTGTCAGCATTTAGAAATGCGTTAAGATTTCTAGTTTAATCTTAGCAGTTTATGTAGTGTTAAGTGGCATCTGTCCCAGATTAGGAAAATCTTGGATCCTGTGCCCCGCTCCGCCCCACCATAGATGCCTATCTTTCTCCATATTTCAGGATAATTGTTTGACCTGTGACCTTAGTTTTCTGATGGGCTCAGAAAGTTATTAATTTGGAATTTTCCAGATTTCTTATTATTTTATTTTATTTTTTTTGAGGGTGGGAGTGAAGCTATTTCCAGTTTCCATCTTTTATTTTAAATTGAAAACCCTTTTGCTTAAAAAAAAGAAAGAAAATTCTATGCAGCAGTTCCCCATCTATTCATTTATCATGTCTTTCTCTAAATCTTAAACATATTTGTAATAGCTCATTTGAAATATTGGTCTTTTCCCTCCTATATTTATTGTCAGTTTTTTAAGAAATTCTTATGAATTTTATATATATATTTTAATTTCTATTTTTTATTTTTTTGTTTTGTTTGTTTTTTAAATCATGGATGAGATTTGGTCAACTTGATCTTTTTGAAGTTTTGTTTGTTTGAAGCCAAGCTGGTCTAGAGTAATTGTATTAAGGAGTAGCCTTTCTAGGATCTCATTTGAATAGTTAAGAGTGTTCAGTAAGTTTTCTGTACTATTTTATTGTATGATTAATGAAATACTAGTTTAGCCCAAAATTCCTATGACTACATTCTGACTGACCTTATAAGGTTGCACAGGGATATTAGTTTAACTCAAGATTCCTAGGACTACAATCTGTTTTACCCTGTAATTGTTTAGTTTAGAGTTAGCCCTGTAGTTCAGAATTTGCCAAAGCCTTAGGCCTTTTTGCACCTTCTGGAGTTCTTTCTTTGTAAAACTACTTGGATTTTTGGGAGTATGCCCTGCAAATTCCATCTAGTTCCCCTAAACTTGTATCTCTCCACATCTTCATTTCCTTGAAGAAGACTAGTTTGTAATATGCCTCTAGGCAGGATACTTTGAAACCTGTGGAGCTTACCACACCTTTTCCTTCTCATGGAGATAACAGTCCCAGGCTCTCTCTTGTATAATATCTGAAAACCAGTTTGTTTTATATGTGTTTTCCAGTTTTATAGTTGTATATGGTTAGAGGGCTGGCCGGGTACTATTTGTTCTGCCATGGCCAGAAGTGGAAGCTGTATTTTACTTTATCTGTTGAGCAAATCCTGTGTGCTTGTCATCTTGTTAAACATTTTACATCTTATGTAATCTTTGTTTAATTTTCATAATAACCACATTTTGTTATAACAATTTGTAATAACTATTAATTGTTATTTAATACATTTTACAAATGAAGAACCTAAGTACAGACTCAGCAACTATCCAGTTGAAAAAAAATCCCAGAAATTAATAGTATAAATATAGTATTTAAGTAGTGTAAGCATGTCTTTGTGCTTTTTTTTTTAAACACAAAAAATGTATGTGTTGAATTCTTTTAAATGTTTTAAAAATTTAGTTAGTGGTACTTTTTTAAAAAAATTATTTATACATTTATTTTAGTACTGGCAATTGAACCCAGAGGGTGCTTTACTACGAGCTTACGCCACCAGCCCTTTTAAATTTTTATTTTGAAACAGGGTCTCAGTTATTCAGGGCCTTATGAAGTTGCTGAGGCTGTGATCCTTCTGCCTCAGCCTTCTGAGTCACCAGAACTATAGGCATGAGCCACCATGCCCAGCTAGTGGTACTTGTTTAATGTAGAGCCTAGAAGTCAATCAGTTACATTGGTGCTTGGGCAAAATTTTTCTTAAAGGGCCACACAGTAAATATTTTAGGCATATAGACCATATGGTTCTGTTATTATTACTTGCCTCTGCCATTGTAGTTCAAAAGTAGCCAGTGACAGTATATAAATGAATTGGCATAGCTGTGTTCTAATAAAACTTCTATAAAGGTAAGTAGCAGTTCATGAAGCCGTAGTTTACTGACTCCTGAGTTAGAGTGGAGGTTTATAGCATTTTTATCTTTAGTATTTGCATACGTTTTGTTTAGTTTTTAAAACTTTATGAAGAAAATCTGGCATGTTTTTAGTGATAAACTATAAAAACATCATCACCAAATTTCTTTTTTATAAAAGACAAGAAAACTATACTTAAGGGATACATTACGTCATTCCTATAGTAAGGGCCTTGTTCCTATATATTTTCTTCTCTAGAGTAGGATGTGTATTTTTTCTGACAGTTGAACATCAAACTTTTAAGCGTATGAATTCATTGGTAGCAGTTCAACTAAAAGCAACAGGCCATTTTTTCACTCCTGTATTCTAAGTGGCTAGCACAATACCTAATATATAGTAGATATTTAATAAACAGTCTTGCATGAGTTATGAAAAAAAGCAAAAAATAGATTATTTTGTTATAAAGAATGTCAATCAAGATAAAAGTTGTATAATCAGGATAACTACATAGCTTTTTAATTTCTGCATTAAATTTGCAAATGAATTACATAATATTCAAATTGTTGGGCCATCTTTATTGTTAAAAATTTGCTTCTTTACTTTCCAAAAGTGGCATAATACTTGATACTCTCTGCTGTATTTAGAAAGTTAAGTTAATGTTTGGTAGTAAATAAAACCTTGTCACAAGCATTTTCAGAGAGAAACACAGTTACTTATAATGGTATCTTAGAATATGTCCAAATAAGAAAATTTAGGAAAGGAAAGAAAGTCCAGAAAATGAAAATGAAAGGAATAGCTAGATTGGATAGAGGAAAATAAGAAAGAGGCAGTACTGTGGTCAGAGTGGATTGGGAAAGAGGGCGTGGTTATTGTTTTAAACCAAAACAAGGGGCTGGGATTGTATCTCAGTGGTAGAGTGCTTGCCTCGTATGCGTGAGGCACTGGGTTCGATCCTCAGCACCACATAAAAATAAATAATAAAGATATTGTGTCCATCTACTATTAAAAAATATTTAAAAAAAATAAAAATAAACCAAAACAATATAAGCAAATAGTATAAAAAGTATATTTGGGATGCAAATTCTAGTAGAATGTTTCAAGATCATTAGAATCCCAAGCCTAAGAAACTTGAGAAGTCATTCGTAATTAGTCTACACAAAAGTGACTGAAATTGATTGAAAAGATGAAGATAGAATAATTGTTAAGCCCTAGAATGTTTAACAAAGGTAAAAAGAAAGGTAAAGGTAAGATCAATTCCATACATGACTTTAGACAATGGATAAATATTTTAATGTATCAATAAGAACTAGAAAAAGTGACAGGTAAATGATGAATTAGAGAGTAAGGACTGAAGCTTAACTCTTAAAGTTTCCTTTTTTTAAAAAAATTCAGTTTATTTGACTAGTATAGCGTGAGAACATCAGTCTTCCTCATATATATCTGTCAGAATTTCTACTTGTAAGACTTCTAGGACAGTTGTTTTGGATGCTGTGTGAAAACCATTAGTTAATTAGCAGTTTTATTCCAATTTATGTTTGGATTAAAAGTTATTATTTGACCTCTTAATTCCTTTGTTCTATGAGTTAATGTAAAACATTTGCTCTAGGGATTGCCGGTTGTAGGGATACAGAAATGGCCATTGTTTGAACTAGATCTATGTTTATTATTTTAATCACAAGATGAATATTTCAGGACAGCAGTTAGCTAGAAGCTGTCAAGAGTTTCTCAAATCTTTTGCTTCCTATCTAGTGGAATACCAACAATACTGGTATTGTCTCAGTACCTTCATTAGAAAGCGGGAATTCTCAGTTGTCCAAAAAATCGGTGCACTCAAAACTAGTGTTTTTAGCGCAATAATTGTAGGTTGGATAAAAGTGTTTTGCCTTTAGTTTGTGTCCATCCATCCATAAATATTAGCAAATGACTGCCACTGTAAAAGCAAGAAGTATTTGAACTTTTCATATTTTTTTTCTTTATAGCAGAAGTTACAGTGTTCAGTGAATTATTTTTTGGAAAACTAGGGGGCAAATTTGTCCTTTATTTATGAGCGCAAAGACATCAAACACCAGAAAGGCCAATAAGAGAGCTTTGAGCAGGGAATTTGAAGAAATTATTGATATTTCCTCAGGGAAAAATATGTAATCCATGTCAGTAGGAAGGGGTACCTGGCCTAGTAGCATGGGTTATGATTCGTTAACACATTTGTTTCTAATAGAAGGACAAGTCATTACACTATCGTACAAGGTAATCCTAGACCCCTTTGGGGATTATGTTCTATGATAATAATAATGTCTTATATTAATCTGTTGATTGCTGTGTCATAGGAGATATTATGGTTTGGATATGAGGTATCCCCCATGTATTCCCTCTTGTGTCAATGCAGGAGGTAAAATGATTAGATTATGAGAGCTATCACCTAATTGGTCTATCCTAATTTGAATGGACTGACTGGATGGTAACTCTAGGCAGGTGGAGCAAAGCTGGAGGAAGTTAGGTCACTGGGAGTGTACCCTTAGGGATTACATCTTATCCCCATGGCTTCTTTCTCTGTTTCCTGGCCTCTAGGAAGTGAGCAACTTTTCTCCTCTGCTACCCTTCTGCCTTGCCTTGGGCCCAAAGCGATAAGAGTTTGCTTGCTGATTATGTACTGAACCTCTGAATCTGTGAGCCCAAAGAAACTTTTCCTCCTCTAAGTTGTTCTTGTTGGGTGTTTTGGTCACAGAAACAAAAAGCTGAGTAGCATAGGGGGAAAACATTGTAATTGATACTACATACCTGGATTTAACTTGGTGATTCAAATACCTTTTGAGAAATCATAAATCTTCTTTCTGCCTTAGTTTCCTTATCAGCAAATTAAGTTGATTAACCTATTAGAAAGATTATTTTGAAGATGAATTTAATAGTTTGTATAGAAAAATGTAAATAATGTGGGGTAGTATAAGAATGTAAATTTGTGTTCTCCCCAAAATATAGTTAAGCCAGGTGTTGGCACAATCCTGTAATCCTAGTGACTCAGGAGATTGAGGCAGGAGGATCACAAGTTTGAGGCTAGGCTCAGCAACTTTGCTGGGCCTAAGCAACTTAGTGAGACCCTGTCTCAAAATAAAAAATAAAAAGGGTTGGGGATTAACTCGGTGGTAAAGTACCCCTGCATTCATTTTCCAGTACACATCCCCCCGAAACTATATATATGGAGAGAGAGTTGGGGAGGGAAGGAGGGTGGGTGAGTGTGTATTAAGATTATTGAAGCTTCAAAGCTGATAAAAATTTATTTTCATGACAGTTTGTAGGTCATAGAAAATGAATAAATGGTAAAGATTGTTTTACTATTGGAACAATGCCATGTTCTTGCCTATGATACATTGTTGTTTAATTGTAAAGAATTAAGTTTTTGACTGTAGAAATAAGAATCAAAGTAGGTTTTTGTTATTTGTTTTTAAATAGAAGATTAGAGAGGTGATGATATTGTGTTAGTTCTTAATCTGTTCCATCTATTGTTGAAAGTTCACCTTCTTGGTCCAGATGCAAATTTACTTATGTTAAATGCCACAAAGTGAATTTTTCCACTGTAAGAAAAATAGTGTTCACTTAACTGTGAGATATGCTATTTTTAGCACTGAGTGGCAAAGACTGAAACAAGGGCTTGAAACAAACAGTATAGTCATTAAAATGTTAGGACTTACAAGGACTTTTAGAGGTCATTCATTCCAACTCTCTTTTCAGATTCTGATCTCTGGATGGATGATTAACAATTTTGAGCCTTTGTTTACTTATATATAATTTGATTATAAGCTTGTTAACCTTATGTAGTTGTTAGGATTAAATTAATATAAAAGGATGATATTATAAAATGTTTATGATTGTTACTGTCTTAAGAGAGGTTATTATTATTCCTTTTTTTTTAAAAGAAAAAAAACCATAGCAAAAGATACAGTGTAATATGTGTGAACTAATAGATATTATTCTTTTTTGCATTTAAAATGTTACCATTATTTCATTATAATTTAACATAAACAGCCTCATATTTAAAATATGTATGGATGTAACAAAGACATAAAACTAAAAAATAGTTTTAGATTCGAAAAATTCTTTCAAAACTTTCAAAAAAAAAAAAACCCAAATAAGAACAAAACCAAAACAAGACCAAAAGTAAAATTCATCTTTTTATTTTCTATCTATTCATTTTAGAACCTTCTATTTCATTGTTACAATCTCAGTTTATCAATCCTGCAGAGTCTTCAACTGTTTCTTGTCTTTATTAGGAATGATAATGATTTTAGCACCTATTGTGTCATTTTTCACAAAGTTTCCCTCCATTCCTCTTCCTTTACCTTTTATATTACTAGTAATTTAGGTAATTCGTCTTCTCCCCTTAAATAACCTTAAAGCATCTTTGACATTTGAATTTGTATAGCCTACTTTTAAAAATCCTTAGAGAAAAAGATTCCACCATTTCTCTGTAATCCATTCAAGTGTTTAATAGCCTGCATTGAAGAGAGATTTCATTTTAATCATATAGGTAGGCATATAGGAGACCTAAATCCTTGGCTCTGGGATATTTTTAAAATTCTGCAGCTAATTTGAGAAGATAGTCTTGCTGTTTTATGAAGGAATACAAATACTAAGGAATTGTATTGGCAGTCAGTAATTTTTTTTCCTTTTAATTATCTTCTCTGTGTGTGTGTGTGTTTTTTTTTTTTGGAGATGGTGTCTGAGTTTTCCAGGTTGGCCTTGAACTCACTATCCTTCAGCCTCCAGAGTAGCTGGAATTATGGGTGTGCATCACCACACCCTTATCATTTATGTTTTCCTAGTCAGAATTTTATACTTTGTCACACCATGTTGACTTACTGTAAGTCCTGTTTTTGTGGTTCTGAGGATTGACCCCAGGGCCTTGTGCACATTTGGCAAGTGCTATACAGTTGAGCTAATCACCAGCCCTACTATAAGTCTTTTAACCCCACTGGACTGAGTTCTTAGAGTGAAGGCATTTTTCTTATTTATCTGTTCTTTAATCAGTTCTCCCACTGGGTATATCATTTTGTTTGTTGGTTTGTTTTCTGAACTGGAGATATTGATCCTTAGAGGCTTAAGAATATTTATTGACTCCTAAATATTTTGCAGAAATATTTGCAAAGGGACACCAAAGTTTAGGGCAATGCTGTTATTAAGGAGCTTGGGGACTTAAAGAGACTTAGCTTCTTTGCAACCATTTGGAACTTCGGGATTTAGATGTAGATGTTGACTTTTTAATTTAAACTGAATGGATGTGTAAGAGAGTAGCCAAAGGATATGGCAGGCTAGGTTGGCTTTAAAACAAACAGTGTGGAGGGCACTTAAAGTTTTCAAATGGAGCTAACACTAATCAGATGAGTAGGGCATATCAGGATATTCAGTATAGGTGATCATGAAGAGATGTGATTATTTTCTTGCAGCACAATTTTTCCATGGAGTAGATTTCTAGGGTGTGGCTTCAGTTTCCCTAGGACTGTTAAGAATACCAAAGCAGATACTGAGGCAAATTTTAACTGTAGAATCTTCACTGTAGGGTTAGAGAAAGCTCAGATTCAAAAGCATCACTGAAGTCTCAAGGTGGTATCTATTTTAGGTCTTTCTAGCAGCCTGGGGGATTTGGGATGGTGATAGAGCTTTGGCAGGAGTGGCTCTATGTCAGTGCTTGGTCTGGAAAAGTGACTAAGCTAAGCCCTAAAAGATAAGTAGATAAGACTACTTAATACTGAATTACTTTCAATTGGAATCTTGCAGGGGCCTAATCATTCTGTTTGAATATGGAGCAAGAAGATGAAAGAGATGAGAGATATTGAACTGATATATTTAGAATTGCCTTGCATTCTTTTAAAATCCCTAGGTTTGTTTAGATCCTGAACTATGAAGCCATGTAGTACATAGTTAGGTTCTCAGTAAATACTTTGAATAAATAAATGAAGATGATCACTTCAGCTTTCCTATGGTAATTAATATAACCCATTTAAGTTATAAAGTTATTTCATTTATAAAGAATAATAATTTTATAATTTTATAGCTCGAACATAAAATCTGCTGGTTAAATTATCAGTCTGGATAGATTTTATTGCTATTTCTTTTGTTACTTTTGTTCACTGAAATATACACCCACTCAGCACAGAATTATTTAATTCTTTTTGTCTTTGACTATTATGTTTAGTGAGTAACTTTATTCTGTGCCTTTGTTTTTTTGAGGGTATTATGGGTATACATACTTATGCACTGTGGGACCTATAAAAACTTGTAGGATTTATCCTTTGTCTTAAGGAGCTTAATTAGAGTAGCTAATTCATAGAAAAGTAGCTTAACTATGCAACAAGTGTTGTTTAAGAAGAGGATTTTTGGTTGTAGATGGACGCAATATCTTTATTTATTTTTATGTGGTGCTGAGGATCGAACCCAGCGCCTCACACATGCGAGGCAAGCGCTGTACCACTGAGCCACAGCCCCAGCCCCAAGAAGAAGATTTTTATTAAGTACATTTCAAACTGAATGATGGCAGCCTAGTTTGTCTTTTGAAAACATTCTGTAATGGTTATCTATTTTTAAGAAGGTACTGGTAAAACAGACAAGAAGTACTATTATTTCACCTTTTAATTAGGGAGATAACCACTTTATTTTTCATCAGAGGTATTATATAGATTATTCATTAATATTTCCAAAAGAAAACAGAATTCCAGTGAAGCTATAATAGGAAAGAAATAAATATTCTATAAGTAATCATTTACCATATTCAGATTTCATTGGTTTAGAATATTAATAAAAAGTTCAGAATATTGTTTTATATTTTTGGTAAAAGCACATTAGTGTTCTTGCTTTAAGTCTTTATGCCTGATTTCCTGTTATGGCATTTCAAGCCAGATTATTAGATCCATTTTGATTTAATGGGAACAGTGCCACCTACTGAGTCACCAACATGATATGCCATCAACTATTTTCAGAGAAAAGGGGAAAATATGTTTATTCATTTATTTTTATTTCTTATTTTTAAATTGCTTTTTTATTCAGTATCAAAAGAAATTTTAATGAAAGAATGTGAGTTAAGCAGGTGCTTTGATTCTAAAAATTTCCTTAGTTGGGAATAGCAATTGAATTTGAACTTTAAATACATTCTCTTTCTAGTACATTAAACAGATTGAATTCTATCAAAAGACTACTTGTACTACTTATAGTATATATCACTTTATCTATCATCATCCCATGTTTTCCTACTTTTATATTCCCTCCAAGCTTATCTTTTCTACTTTCCAGGCCAAATAATTTTGAATAATGGCTTGAATTCCTGTCTTTTCAATTCAGAGATATAATTAAGTGTATTGTAAAGATTATGTCAATATTTCATCATCAGTATGCAAGCTCATAGCATTTTTATAAACATATGATTACCCTTTATCCTGAAAAGATATATTGAAAATATGTATTTCCTACAATAAAAACACTTTCTGAATAAATAATTGTGTGATATACCGTAACTGAATTAAAATCACATATAGCAAATGAAACACTATATAATTTACTTTTCTATTTGTGGTTTTAAAGTTTATTAATTTTGATAGCCTATGTTTAAGTGCCTCTGTAAATAGTGAAAAACTTGACCAGTAAAAAGTTGCTCTTTCTCAAGAACTAATCAAATCTGTTCCCTCATTCACCAGTAAATTTGTTGGGGTCCTAAGGAATTTGTTGTATACTGCTGAAAGAGAAAACTCTTACTATTTGTGTCATTAAAATATAATAGCTATTTTTTTTTGCCCAGCAACTTTTCCCATTGAAAAAACCCCACTTCTTCCTAATACACTAACAATTAAAATTTTTAATTGAAAAGTAAAAATGATACATATTATGATATTCAAAATGATGTTTTGAAATATGTATACATTGTAGGTTCACCAAATTAAATAATTAACCTGTATTACCTCACATATTTTTTTTTGTGGTGGAAAAAATTTAAAATCTACTCTAGGTAATTTTAAAATACACAACATATTGTTATTAATTACAGTTAACATGATATAAGATAGATATCTAGAACTCATTCTTTTTTCCTAAAACATTTGGTATTGTTTGACCAACATCTCCTTGATCCCAATTTCCACCCCTGATCTTAGGCCCTGTGAAACAACATTCTACTCTGCTTCTCTGAGTTTAACTCTTTTAGATTCTACATATATAAAATAATGTGGTATTTGTATTTCTGTTTCTGTCTCATTTCATGTAGCATAATATTATTCAGTTCATCCATGTTTTCACAGGCAACAGAAACAATTTCTTTCTTGTTTTAAGGCTGAGATATACACCACTGTGCATGTATACTAACTATATTTTTTTTATCCATTTAATTGTTAATTCCCTATCATGGCTATTGTGAATCATGCTGAAATAAATGTGGGTATACAGATATCATAGGTATACAGATGTCTTAAACATACTGATTTTGATGTCATTGGATATATACCCAAAAGTGGGATTTCTGGATCATATGGTAGTTCTTTTTTTTTTTTGGTACTGGAGATTGAACCCAAGGCACTTTACCACTGAGCTACATCCTCAGTCTATCCTTCCTTCCTGTCTGTCTGTCTATCTATCTATCTATCTATCTATTTTTGAGATAGGTTTGCACTAAGTCACTGAGACTACCTTTGAACTTGTGATCCTCTTGCCTTAGATTCCTAAATCTCTGGGATTATAGGTATGCACCACTGAGCCCATTGGCAGTTCTATTTTTTATATTTTGAGGAGCCTCCATAATGTTTTCTGTGATTTTACTAACTTCTTTCTCACCAGTAGTATGAATGCTTCCCTTTTTTCCATATCCTTGTCTATATGTAGTATCTTTCATTTTTTTTATCATAGGTATTCTAACAGCAACTTTTCCTGTTTAGTAGACTATTCCTCCCAACACATCATCGTGCTTTCTTAAAAAACAAAAAACAAAAAAACCCCTAAAGTTTAAAAAACCATAGCAGTCTGTGATATTGAACATTGTTTCATGAATATGTTGGCCATTGGAGTGTCTTCTTTTGAGAAATATCTATCTATTCAGATCTTTTGCCCACTTTTTAGTATAATTTATTTTCTTGCTCCTCTGTTGAGTTCCTTATATATTTTGGATTTCATACTTACCATATGTGTGGTTTACAGACATTTTATCCCGTTCTGTAGGCTGTCAAATCATTCTGTTGATTATGCATTTGCTGTGTAGAAGCTTGATGTTTGATATAATTACATTTGTCTATTTTTGTTTTGTTGCCTTTTGTTTTGGAGGTCATATCCAAAAAGTCATTGCCCAAACAAATGCCATAGAATATTTCAGTGGTCTTTCTTGTAGTGTTTTTTTGAGTTTTAAGTGTTATATTGAAGTCTTTAATCCATTTGGAATTGATATTTATATATGATGTGAGAGTCCAATTTCCATTTTTAGCATATGGACATCCATTTTTCCCACCATCATTGCTGAAGACACTGCCCTTTCCTTATTGTATGTTCTTTATTGTGTGTTTTGGTACTTTTCCTGAAAATCAATTAACAGTAAAATTTGTATTTATTTCAAGGCTCTCATTTGATTTTAGGAGTCTACATGTCTGTTTTTATGCCTGTACCATGCTGTTTTGATTACAATACCTTTGTACTAGATTTTCAATTCAGGTAATGTGATACTTTCAATCTTGTGTTTTACACTCATGATTGCTTTGTCTTTTTGGGATCTTCTGTGGTTCCTTTTGTACTTTAGGATTGTTTATTTTTCTGTGAAAAATGCCTATGGAATTTTGATAGGAATTGCATTGAATCTGTGGATCTCTTTAGTATGAACATTTTAACAATGTTAATTTTCCAGTCCTTGAGCAAGGGATAGCTTTCCATATATTTGTGTTTTCTTAAATTTCTTTGATCGGTGTTTGATACTTTTTAGTGTACACATCTTTTACTTTATCATTTAAATTTATCCTTGTTTTATTCATTTTTAGTTGTTATAAATATGATTGTTTTCTTCATTTCCTTTTCACAGTTGTTACTGCATAAAAATGCTACTGATTATTGGCCAAATTATGTGATTTTACTATGTGCATTTATGAATATGTAACAACAAATCCCACCATTATGTACAGCTATAATGCACTGAGTAAAACGTGGAAAAAAGAGGAAAATATAAGGTTGTCTATTAAAACAATGCTACTGATAATATTTATATATTGAATTTCCATCCTGCAGCTTTTTGATCTGCTGATTAGTTCTAACTAGCTTTTGGTGGAATCTTTAGAGTTCTCTATTGTTGAAGATTATGTCATCTGCAAGCAGAGACAGTTTAACTTCTTGCTTTCTGATTTAGATGTTTTTATTTTTTCTCTTATCTAGTTGCTCTTGCAAAGACTTCTATACTATGTTGAATAGAAGTGGTGAGAATACACATCCTTGTCTCTCTCCTTTCTTCCTTCCTTCCTTTTCTTTTTTTGAGACAGTGTTTCACTAAGTGCTGAGACTTGCCTTGAACTTGGGATCTGTCTGTTTTAGCCTCCTAAATTGCTCGGATTACAGGTGTGCCTCCGTGTCCAGTTTCTTGTCTTATTTCTGATCATAGAAGAAAAATTTTCTGCTCTCCACTGTTAAGTATATTGTTAAGTATATTGTTAGTTCTGGGCTTGTGATATATGGCCTTTATTATGCTGTGGTATATCCTTCTATAGGTAATTGTTTTATTTCCTTTTTGATTTCTTCTTTGACCCAGTAGTTACTCAGGAGCATGTTTAATTTCCACATATTTAAGCATTTCCAAAATTTCTTCTGTTAATTCTAGTTTCATATTATTTGTGATTGGAAAAGATACATGATGTGATATGACTCTTCTTAAATTTGTTAAGACTTGTTATGTGTGCTTACATAGGATCTGTCTTAGAGAATGTTTGATGTTCATTTTTTGAAACACAAATTGAACCCAGGGGCACTTAACCATTGAGCCACATCCCCAGCCCTTTATTTCTTTATTTTTTACTTTTTGAGACAAGGTCTTGCTAAGTTACTGAGGTTGGCTTTGAACTTTCAGTCACTCTGCCTCAACCTCCCAAGTTTCTGGGATTACAGGCATGTACTGCCACTCCTGGCCTTGGTGTACACTTTTTAAAAATGTGTATTCTGTACTCACTTTGACAGTACATATACTAAAATTGGAATGATTCAGAGAAGATTAGCATGGACCCTGTGCAAGGATGACACACAAATTTGTGAAGTGTTCATATTTTTAAAATGGATGCCAACCAAGAATCTTATATCCAGCAAAATTAAGCTTCAGATTTGATGACAAAATAAAAACTTTGCTTGATAAACAAAAGTTAAAAGAATTTACAGCAAGAAAGCCTGCACTGTAGAGCATTCTCGGCAAAATATTCCATGAGGAGGAAATGAAAAACAACAATGAAAATCAGCAATGAGAGGACCTACACTAAAGCAAAGACCAATCATAGGAGAAACCAAGTCCATTTAAAAACCAAAAATAAACCACAATGACTTGGAATACGAATCATATTTCAATAATAACCCTGAATGTGAATGGCCTAAACTCATTAATTAAAAGACACAGACTGACAGATTGGATATAAAAAAAAGACCCAACAATATTCTGCTTTCAAGAGACTCATCTCATAGGAAAAGACATCCACAGACTGAAGGTGAAAGGGTGGGAAAAAATGTATCACTCACATGGACTGTGTAAACAAGCAGGAGTTTCCATCCTCATATCAGATAAAGTGGACTTCAAACCAAAGTTACTGCAAAGGGATAAAGAAAGACATTTCATACTTGTTAAGGGAATTATACATCAATAAGCTATAACAATCCTAAATATCTATGCCCCAAACAATGGGGCATCTATGTATATTAAACAAACCCTTCTCAACTACAAGAATCAAATAGACCACAACACAGTAATACTGGGTGACTTTAACACACCTCTCTCACAACCAGATAGATCTTCTAAACAAAAACTAAACAAACTATAGAACTCAATAAAACAATCAATAATTTATACTTAATAGACATATATAGAATATTCCATCCATCAATGAGTGAATACACTTTTTTCTCAGCAGTACACGGATCCTTCTCCAAAATAGACCGTATGTTATGCCACAAATCAAGTTTTAGCAAATACAAAAAAATAAACGTACTACCCTTCATTCTATGTGACTATAATGGAATGAAATTAGAAATCAGTGATAAAATTAAAAACAGAAACTATTCCAACATCTGAAGACTAAATAATATGCTGTTGAATGATGCATAGATAACAAAAGACATCAGGGAGGAGATAAAAAATTTCTTAAGAGGTAAATGAGCACTCTGATACAACATATCAAAATCTGTGGGAAATGATGGAGGCAGTGCTAAGAGGAAAGTTCATTGCATTAAGCTCATTCATTACAAGAAGAAAAATTCAACAAATAAGTGCCCTGACATTACATCCCAAAGCCCTAGAAAAAGAAGAACAAACTAACACCAAAAGTAGTAGAAGACAGGAAATAATTAAAATCAGGGCAGAAATCAATGAAATTGAAACAAAAGAAACAATTCAAAAAATTGACAAAACAAAAAGCTGGTTCTATGAAAAAATACATAAAATGGACAAACCTTTAGCCACCCTAATGAAAAGAAGGAGAGAACTCAAATTACTAAAATTCATGATGAAAAAGGAAATATCACCATTGACACTATTGAAATACAGAAGACAATTAGAAACTATTATGAAAATATATACTCCAGTAAAATTGAAAACCTCAAAGACACTGACAATTTTTCTAGAGGGATATCGTCAACCCAGACTGAGTCAGGAGGACATACACAATTTAAACAGATCAATTTCAAGCAAGGAAATAGAAGACACCATCAAAAGCTTAGCAACCAAGAAAAGCCAGAACCAGATGGATTCACACCCAAGTTCTACAAGACCTACAATGAAGAATTTATATCAATATTCCTCAAATTATTCCATGAAACAGAAAAAGAGGGGACCCTTCCAAACTCATTCTATGAGACTAGTATCATCCTGATACCAAAACCAGATAGAGAGAAATCAAGGAAAGAAAATTTCAAACCAATATCCCTGATGATCATACATGCAAAAATTCTCAATAAAATTCTGGAAAATTGCATACAAAAACATATTAAAAAAACAGTACACCACAACTGGGGTGCCTCCCGGGGATACAAGTTTGGTTCAACATAAGGAAATCAATAAACGTAATGCATCACATTAATAGATTTAGTAACAATAATCACATGATTATCTCAATAGATGCAGAAAAAGCATTGCACAAAATACAGCACCTTTTCATGTTCAAAACACTAGAAGAACTAGGAATAATAGGTATATACCTCAACATTGTAAAAGCTATCTATGCTAAACCCAAGGCCAACCTCATTCTAAACAGAAAAATTGGACACATTCCCTATAAAAACTGGAACAAGACAGCAATGCCCTCTTTCACTATTCTTTCACAAGGACATTCAATATTGTCCTTGAAATTCTAGCCAGAGCAATTAGAAGAAAGAAATTAAAGGGATACAAATAGGAAAAGAAGAACTCAAACTATCAGTATTTGCCGACGACATGATTCTGTACTTAGAGGATCCAAAAAACTCCACCAGAAAACTTCTGGAATTAATAAATGAATTCAGCAAAGGTGCAGGATATAAAATAAATATCCATAAATTCAATGCATTCCTATTCATCAGTAGTAAATCCTCTGAAAGAGAAATCAGGAAAACTAGCCCATTCACAATAGCCTCAAAAAAATAAAATACTTGGGAATCAATTTAACAAAAGAAGTGAAAGACCTATACAATGAAAAAACTACAGCACACTAAAGAAATAAATTGAAGAAGATCTTAGAAGATGGACGATCTCCCATGCTCTTGGATAGGCAGAATCAATATTATTTAAAATGGCCATACTACCCAAAGTGCTATACAAATTCAGTGCAGTTCCAATTAAAATCCCAGTGTCATTCCTTATAGGAATAGAAAAAGCAATCATGAAATTCATTTTGAAAAATGAGACTCTGAATAGCCAAAGCAATCTTTAGCAAGAAGAGTGAAGCAGAAGGCATCATAATATCAGACCTCAAACTATACTACAAAGCTATAGTAACAAAAATGGCATGGTATTGGCACCAAAATAGATGAGTAGACCAATGATACAGAATAGAAGACACAGATACTAACCCACATAAATACTAGACAGAGTCACCAAAGACATACATTGGAGAAAAGATAGCCTCTTCAACAAATGGTGCTGAGAAAACTGGAAATTCGTATGCAGCAAACTGAAAATAAACCCCTATCTCTCACCTTGCACAAAATTCAACTCAAAGTGGACCAAGGACCTAGGAATTAGACCAGAGACTTTGTGCTTAATAGAGGAAAAATTTTCAAAAATTTTCCAAATTTTCATTGCATTGGATAAGGCCCCAACTTCCTTAACAAGACTCCTAAAGCACAAGAAATAAAATCAATAATCAATAAATGGGATGGATTCAAACTAAAAAGTTTCTTCTCAGCAAAAGAAACAATGAGGTGAACAGAGAGCCTACATTCTGGTAGCAAATTTTTACCACATGCACATCAGATAGAGCACTTATCTCCAGGAGATATAAAGAACTCAAAAAACTTAAAACCAAAACAAAAAACAAAAACCCAATAAATAAATGGACTAAGTATCTGAACAGAAACTTCTCAGAAGACATACAATCAATAAACAAATATATGAAGAAATGTTCAACATCTCTAGCAGTTAGAGAAATGCAAATCAAAACTATAAGATTTTATCTCACTGTAGTCAGAATGGCAGTCATCCACAGTACAAGCAACAATAAGTGCTGGCGAGGATGTGGTGAAAAAGGCCCACTCAAACATTGCTGGTGGGACTGCAAATTGGTGCAACCTATCTGGAAAGCAGTATGGAAATTCCTCAGAAAACTTGGAATGGAACCACAATTTGACTCAGCTATCTCACTCCTTGGTCTATAACCAAAGGACTTAAAAATAGCATACTATAGTGATGCATCCACTTCAATGTTTATAGCAGCACAATTCACAATAGCTAAACTGTGGAATCAACCTAGATGTCCTTCAGTAGATGAGTGGATGAAGAAATCCTGGAATATATACACAATGGAATATTACTCAGCATTAAAATAATAAATTTATGGCATTTGCAGGTAAGTGGATTGAGTTGGAGAATATCATGCTAAGTGAAGCAAGCCAATCCCAAAAAACCAAAGGCTGAAATATTCTCTCTGATAAGAGGATACTGATCCATAATGGGGCAGGGGCATGGGAAGAATGGACTTTGGACAAAGGAGATGGAGGGGAGAGGAGAGGATATGGGGGCAGGAAGATGCTGGAATAAGATGGACATCATTACCCTAGGTACATGTATGACTGCACATATGGTGTAACTCTACACTGTGTACAACCAGAGAAATGAAAAGTTGTGTTCCATCTGTGTACAATGAATCAAAATGTATTCTGCTGTCATGTATACCTAATTAAAATAAATAAATAGAAAAATATATTTTTTAAAAGAATGTATGTTCTGCTGCTGTTTGAGCATTCTGTATAGGTATCTCTTCACTTATGATGAGCCATGTCCCAATAAAGCCATTATAAGTTGAAAATATTATGTCAAAAATGCATTTAGTACACCTGATCTATGGAACATTACAGTATTGGTTGTTGACTCTCATGATGTGTGGCTGACTACGAATTGTGGCTTTTTTGTGCTGCCCAGCACCACATATCATTAGTCCAGGAAAATTCAAAATTTGAGTGATCTCAGTGGCGCGGAGGTGGAGGCAGGAGGATTGCAAAAATTTCAAGCCAGTCTTAGGAACTTAGTGAGGCCCTCAGCAACTTAGTGAGACTCCCTCTCAAAATATAAAAGAAAAAGGGCTGGATATGTGGCTCAGTGGTTAAGTGCCCTGGGTTCAATCCCTAGTATGTATGTGTAAGTAGATAAGTATGTATGTATAAATAAATAAACTAAAAAATTGAAGTATAGTTTCTATTGAATTCTTACCACTTTTGGACCATCATAAAGCTGAAAAATTATATGTAGAACCATCTTAAGATAGGGACTCTGTATATCTGTTATGTCTCAAGTGTCTGCTGTTTCTATTGTTGAAAATGGGCCGTTGTTGTCACCTGTTATTCTTGTGTAGCTGTTTCTCTTTTCAGTGATGGTTTTGTTTACATGTTTAGATGCTCTGTTGTCAGGTGCATATAAATTTACAATTACAATTTTCTCTTGAATTGACACCTTGGTCATTATATAATGAATGTTTTGTCTCTTTATAATTTTAAGTCTGTTTTGTGATTGTGAAGGCTAAGGCAGGAGGATTAGAAATTCGAGGGTAGCCTCAGATATTTAGCAGTACTCTCAGAAACTGAGCCAAGACTCTATCTAAAATAAAAAATAAAAAGAAGTAGGGATGTAGTACAGTGGAAAAGCACCCCCTTGGTTCATTCTCCAATGTTAAAATCAATTTCATCTCTTATGAATATAGCCACCTTTGTTCTTGTTTGGTTTTATTTTGTATGTAACGTATTTTTCCATTCTTTACTCTCAGCCTGTTTGTGTTCTTAAAAGTGAAACAACTCTCTTATAGCCAGCATATAGTTGAAATGTTTTTTATAAAAATATCTACGGTGCTATTCTTCGTTTTTCAATCAGAGAATTTAATCCATTTACATTTGTGGTACCTATTAATTGTCAGGGATGTTCTTTTTTGTTTTTTTAAACTGGAGATTGAACCTAAGTGTGATTTACCACAGAACTGTCTTTTTATTTATTTTTCTTGCTAAATTGCTTAGGGCCTTGCTAAATTGCTGAGACTGGCCTCAAATTTATGGTCCTCCTGCCTCAGCTTCCTGAGTCACTAAGATTACAGGTGTGTGCCATACCCAGCCAAGAACTTCTTTAGGCCCATTTAGTGGTGCCTTGTTTTGTTCCTGTGGTATCATGTTTCCCTGATTATTTGTGATCTTAAGGCCTTATGTTGATGTCTGTACATCTGAAGAGGTAGGTAACTCTGTTTGACTTCATAGAATAGTTTTGGCAGGGAAAGTCCTTTATCCTTCAGCCAATCATGTGTTTCTGGGTGGTCTTGCTGTTGGATTTTTGGTCTGCTGGAACAAGTCCAGTGCCAGTATCAATTAGGTAGTCTTGGATCTGGGTCTCCTGGAGCCTGGGGCCATGGGACCAAGTCTGGTGCCTGGGTTAACAGTTGTATAGGCTTGATACCTATGTCTGCAGGGGCCTGCTTTGTGCCTGGTTCTGTGAGGTCAGGCCTAGAGGTTGAGTCTGCTGGGCTAGCCTGTCATGGGGGGTCCATTGAGTCCTTGGGGGCTTGCCTGGCACTGGGTTGTTGTCTCATTTCATTTTTTGCTACTAGAATATCATAAAGTAGACAGTTGATAATGAACAAAATTATTGGATCATGTTTCTGGAGGCTGCAGTTTCTAAGATTGAGGAACCAATGTCTGGTAAGGGCCTTCATTGCTGCATTATAACATGAGTGAAAGAGAGCAAGATGGGACTTAAACTGTTAACTCCAGCAATACAACCCCTTTCCTGTGATAAAACAGCATTAATCTTATCATGAGAGTGGTGCCCTCATGACTGAAATACTTCTTAAAATCCTTACCTTACAATACCACTGAACTCTATGGATCAAGTTTCCAGCACTTAAAATTTGGGGGAACATAGTCAAATCAAACTAGGCAGGCCTAGAGTTGTAGTTTGCAGGAATGGACCTAAGTCTTAGATCTAAGGGAGCCTGAAACAAGGGTGAAGTGGAAGGTGCCAGGACCCTGGGCAAAATAGAGTTAAGTCCAGTTTAGGGATCTACTTGGCAGTCTTGGGCCCTGGGTCTGTTGGAACCCAGGGCTGCAGGGACTAGCTTTGTGCATGGGGATGGCCTGTTACTATGGCAGGACCTGAGGTTGCAGTGACTGCCTGGTTTGGAACCTTGGGACTTAGGTTCAGCCTGGGGTCTCATTCCATGAGGTTTGGTCTGTATCCTGGGCTGCAGTAGAGCTAGCACAGAGTTTGGGACCACAGGGCCTGTCTCACACTGGCTTTGTAGTGTTTTTAAAAGGAAGTATAATTATTGATAAAGAAAATGTTTAGCTCTTTTAGCTATTTTGAAATAAATCTGAAGTTTTTTTTTTTTTTTTTTAAGAGAGAAACAATGTGGTATAAAAGATGGAGAAATGGACTTAGATTTAGCCTTATATATAAAATCATGTCTTGGCCATTTACTAGTTGAAAGATCTTAGCCAATTTAATTTAATATAAATCTCTCTCAGCCTATTTTCTTCTCTAGATGTATAATGATGCAGATAACAATCTTCCTGGGAGAGTAGGGGGCCAAAAGACAATTTAAATTTTCATGATAAGTGTAGTTTCTGCATGCAATTCTATTTATTAGGAAGATTTGGTGAGGTGGGGAGTTTTGGTGGAAGTAATAGGAAGAAAATGCCATTTGTGCTGCTTACAGAAGAATACATTTTTGTAATTAAGACTAGTATGTTATTAATTAAATGTTGTCTGTCTTCCTCTTTTTATTAAAATACATAAAAAGACGTGTTTTAAAATTCTCTTTCTCTCTAAAATGAATTTCAACAATTTCAATGATTCATGATTTGAGATAGTGTTATTCAGTTTAATTGCCCTTCACTTATCCTAATCTTTAAGGGTTACAAATTGCCACAGTCCCCCTTTTCTCAGACTAATTCCCATGCCTTTAAAACATTTTCATTTTCTAGGATCCCCCCATCCTTTTCTTTCACACAAGTATGTTTAACCATTGAGACACATCCTCAATATTTTATTTTTGATTTTGAGACAGGGTCTCGCTAAATTGTTTAGGGCCTTGCTCAGTCGTTGAGGCTGACTTTGAACTTGTAATCCTTCTGCATCAGCATTCTAGTCTCTTTGATTACACATGTGTGCCACCTTGCAGGGCTTTGCTTTTCTTCTGATGGGCAATTGGACATCCATGTAATAACAGAAATTTTAAAAGATAGTGTACAGCAGTACTTCTCAAATTTTCATTTCCAGGTAATTGCACAGGAATTTTGTTGAACTATAGATTCTTAGGTCTAAGGGTGTAACTTGGAATACTGCATTTCTAACTAACTGGTAGATAGTGATGTTGCTAGTCTATAGACCATACTTATATTAGCAAGGGATTTAAAATAGGAGAGTATAGTAGGTTATCCCAAACTCTTAGAGGTGAAAGGAACTTGATAAAGTTGATAATCCATCTAAAAACACGTAATTATGCTTTAGGATGAGGCTGCTAAAACTCAGAATTTAAGTGTCTTGGACAAAGTCCCTAAAGCCAGTGGAAGACTGACAGGCAATCCAATTTATCTTAATTACAGTTTCTGTGTGTTCTCCACTCAATCTCATTTATGTTTATTTTGGGGGCTACTCAGATGAATCCTTATAAGGAGCCTGAAATCCCTAAAATGTATCATTGCAATTGTTTCTTTTTCAAGTAACCTAATATATTAATAAATTATGGCAAGTTTTACTAACCACGGGTCTCAGTGATATCTATATATCTTTATTAAGGGAAAATGAAGAATATATACAGATCTACAGAATTCCAAAAATTCTGCTCCTTACTGTTTTGAGAAATCTCTCTCCAAGACATTTTAGGGTAAACTTGTCCTTTGGATCACTAAATAAAGCAATAGAATAAAAGAGATTTTGTGTGTGGAGAGCTCTTACTAGATTTCACTATGAGACAGTATTGTGACTAAATTTTTATAAAAGCCAGAAAGTCTGTCCTAGTAAAGGTTATGTACAATCCCTCTCTTTACTTGTATGTCGCTAATCATTGAAGGAACAATACCATATGTAGAACCAAGATCCTCTGGACAAGTGAAGATTCCTGCTTTGAAACACAGGACAGAAAGGAGAGCATTCAAATGTTAAGACTCCACACTTGATGAAGAGTAAAATAAGAATGAATCTTCTTGAACCATTTCCTAAAATTTCTATTTTGTTGTGATTAAAAAAATCAAAACAATTTGGACAAGAAAGAAAACACCATTAATTTTGACATATTTTAAAATAGCATAACCAGCTCTTCAGTGTTATTTTTAATCAACTCCCTTTATAAACAATAACCCATAAAAACTTTTGTCACAACTTAGAAAAAAATAACTCGCCATAAATAAAAAATAAGAGTAAGTATATGTCATTAAATTCTTCTAGATAATGTTGCAATAGAGTGTTCCAACTCTGAGCCCTTCTTTATTAAAAATGGAGACTGACAAGTGTTCAGAAGGTGTTAAGAACTTGTGTTTTTGGATATAGTAAGAAGAATTGAAAGAGTTAAAAAGGGGGAAGTTTTCTATGCGATTTGATATTTAATGCTGTATTCATGTACTCCCTAAAACACATCCCAAGTATCTGAGTGTCATATACTTTGTAAAACATCATAGTGCACCATATTATTTCTCAATTGATATCTGGATAATTCCCACAAAACCTTAAAACTCTATGGACAGGAAATGAAACTTATTTCACTGTAGCACCCTGTTTAGTGACTGGTACACAGTGGGCACTTAATTATATGTTTAAATGAACTGAAAAGTCATTAAGTCAGGTAATTTATTTAGAATTGTAGAATTCTTAGAGTTCAAAAAAACCCATGGAATTATTCTAAGGACCAAAGACAATAGGTGACTAGCATAATATTCAGACTTGTTTTTAGTGAAATTGAGATTTATTAGTTATACCGTGGTTGATAACCGTCAACTGTGAAGACAGTAGTCAAATGAATGGTTTAAAGCATGTGAATCTTGTTGAAATTTTATTTAGGATCAGTCAGAAGGACAGTAGATTGGCAAGGAGTGAGAAGGGAGGAGCCATATACAGAGAGAAAGCCTGATCCAAAATGCTACTAAAGAAGTAGTAAGAGAAGCCGGGCGTGGGGGCACATTCCTGCAATCCCAACACTTTGGGAGGCTGAGACAGGAGAATCACAAGTTCAAAGCCAACCTCAGTGATGGCGAGATGCTAAGCAACTCAGTGAGACCCTGTCTCTAAATAAAACACAAAATAGTGCTGGGGATGTGGCTCAGTAGTCGAGTATTCCTGAGTTCAGTCCCCGCTACCAAAAAAAAAAAAAAAGTATTGAGAGAAAACAGACTGGAAAAGATATCCAGCCAAAGTTTTACTCTCATTAAGATTCTTGTGTGTTAAAATATAGAGACAGGAAGGTGTCTATGTCCAGAACCTGCCTAAATTGGAATTTTTGAAACTTACTTTATCACTATATGTCCCATGTACTAGTAATTATGCCTGAAATCTCAACCAGTTCTTGATGTCACTTATGTGTTAGTCAGCTTTCTAGTACTATAACAAATACCAGAGATAATCAACTTGTAAACAGAAAATGGTCATTTTGGCTTATGATTTTGGAGGTTTCTGAACACGATTGATAGGCCTTATTGCTTTTGAGCTTTGGTGAGGTAGTACATCATGGCAGGGTGTAGCATAGCAAAACTACTCCTCTTATAGAAGTGGAAAAAAAAAAAGATGAAGAGTCTGGAGTTTCATACTACCCTTCAAAAGATGACTGTAGGGATTTAAGCTCCACTAGGCTCCACCTCTTTGAAGTTCCACCATTGCCCAATAGCACCATGAACTATTGTCCAAACATTTACCACATGGGCTTTTGGGAAGATACGACTATATGCTGCCTATAAGAAACTTACTTCACTTTTAAAAACACAAATATACTGAAAGTGAAGGGATAGAAAAAGATATTCCATACAAATAGAAACCAAAATGTGTAGTGGAATTCCTAGTCAGACTAATTAGTCATTAAAAAAAACTAAAATTAACAAATTTTATGTGTAAAAATTAAAATTGTCAGTAAAAATAAATTCTTAATTTGAACAGAGTAAAACATAGTAAAATAGCAATTTTTAAAATTTCTTTTTTTGGAACACTAGGTCTATAATTTTTTTTCTGTGTAAATTGATTTTTTTTGTTGATATGGTGAATTACATTGGTTAATTTTTGAATACTGAACAGCCTTTCCATACCTATTATAGATCCTACTTCTTTATGTATAATTCTTTTTAGTCATTGTTGTTTGTTAATTTACTAAAGATTTTTGCATCTAAGTAAATGACAGATATTGATGTGTAGTTTTCTTTGCCTGTAAAGTAATTCTCCCACTTATCCATGGAGTATTTCTTTCAAGGTGCCCAGTTCATGTCTCATACTGCGAATAGGACCAAACCCTATATATTCTATAACAAAGTTTAATTTATAAATTAGGCACTATAAAGCAATAACTAATATTCATGTAGAACAATTATAACAATATACTGTAATAAAAGTTTTATGAATGTGGTCTCAATATATTTTATTGTTCTATATTCACCTATATTGTATTTCTTCATTTTGTGGCAGTGTGAGTTGATACAGTGCCTATGTGATGAGGTGAAACTTAAGAGAATGATGTAGGCATTGTGATATAGTATTAGAGTACTATTGACCCTCTTATAATATGTCAGAAGGAGGATCATCTGCTTGATATGATCCTGAATCTTAAAGCCATGATGATCTCAGTTGAAGATCCTTGATACTTGAAGACATTTTTGTTGAAACCTATTGAAAGAACATTATAATTAGAAATTGTTGTCTCTTTCTTTTTCAATAGTGTTGCTGCTGAGGCTATAATCCTTTGGTAACCATACTGGTGACTTTAATGTTGTGCTCTTCATCAGGGATTATATTCCATAGTTTCAAATTTTCAGCATCTGTGCAATGTGAAACCCTTTGGCAAATTTCAGTATTGTCTTTATTGCTGGTTCTGCTTCGGTTTCGTCTTCATCTTCTTTCTTTGTAGATGACTCAGCAAATTTTTCAAATTCTCCTTTGTTAATGCTTCTCAGTGGCCTTCAGTATGTCCTTCCACTTTTTCATCAAGCAAGTTGATAGGCCTCCTCTGCCAATTTATCATGCTGTTTGAATGATTTTCCTAACTTCTCCATATCCCTGTGAGGCCTTTTAAAATCATTCATGACTTCACTCTGTAAGATCTTCCAGCAGGCATTTACGTGTCTGGTTTTAATTCATCCATTGTAGCTTTGATAAATATTACTGTGTCAGCTCCAGTGAATGATTTTTAGCACTGCATTGTGTTCATATTATGATATTCATAAATTGTTGATTGAATGTGATCTAATACCAGGTGGGTATATCTGACCTTGACAAACTGAATGATGCCTTGGTCAAGGGGTTGAAATAATGACATTGTATTTGGAGGTAAAAATACAGCCTCAACCTTTTCATTGTGGTAGCAAACAGATTCATGATGGCCAGGTGTGTTGTCTTTTTATTAAGAGGTCTTTAAATCCCAACCCTTCCTCTTCCAAGTATTGTTTTTCACTTCTGGGATGAAGCATTGGTGGAACCATTCTGTAAACAAGTTGGCCATCACTCAACACTTTCTGATTATGTTGTGAGAAGATGGGCAAATAATTTTTGGTTTTGAGAGTACATATGTTTTTCACTTTGTACACTATGCCTGGCTTTATCATATGCCCTGTAGCATTGCCACATAGTACTAAAGCTAATCTGTACTTCCATGTTTTATGCCCTAATATCTCCTTGCATTTTTATATTATATGTTATATTGAGCATCTTCTTACGGAACAGTCTGGTTTCATTGAAATTGAAGTCTTGCTTTGGATGATATACTTTCTCCTTTCAGCTTCTTTAACTCTGCCGAAAATGTGGAAGAAGCTTATTCATCAGCAAACAATCTCTCCAGTAACTTTTAGATTTTTAAGTCTGAGCCTTTTCCTGAATATGTGTTACAATCTCTTACTTGCAATATTGATTTAGTATCACTTGTTTTAGGTATTCCCTTGCTGAAGTCTTCGTATAGGATCTACGCTTTTTGGCACAAAACATTGCTGTCAATGGGAACACTTTTTCTGTTCATGTCTTCCACTCAACCACATATTTAGTGACTTTTGCATCTTAAGTGCTTATCACACACTGTGGCATAACTTTACAATTTGAGGTAGGCTAGCAAAACTGGCACAAATTCCATTTTCCCTTGTTCACAATTTCATGAATGAAGAGTCATTCTGATCATAGATCTTAGCAACATTAGCATATGATTTGTTTTTAAATTAAGAATTTTCACCATTTTACTTAAAGGAAGCACTTTACAGCTTGTCTTTGTCATCTGAATTACCAGCATCACTACTCTTGTCCTTCAAGGCCATTATTAAGGAAAAAAAGGATTATATGAATATGGACAGTGCTGTACTCTGACACTCTATCTGCTTACTAAGACAGCTACTCAGTAACTAGTGGATGGGTAGCATGTATAGCATGGATGTACTGGACAAAAGGATGATTCGTGTACCAGGCAGGACTGCATGAGATTTCATCACACTACTCAGAACAGTGTATAATTTAATATGTACAGATTGTTTATTTCTGGAATTTTCCATTTAATATTTTCAGACTATGAGTAACCAAGACCATAGAAAGAAAAATCAGGTAATAAGGGACTATTGTACTTTCTTTGTATAATTTTGGGTTCAGGGTTATACTGGCCTCCTAAGAGGAGTTGGGAACTGTTTCTTCCTCTTCAGTATCCTGAAAGTGATTTCACAAAATCTGAGTTAATTTTTCTTTAAGTTTTTGGTAGAATTCTCTAGTGAAAAAAAATCCAGATCTGGATATTGCTCTTCTGTGATTTTTTTTTTATAAAAAAATTATGAACTTAGTTTCAAATTTAATTGTATAGGACTATTCAGATATCCAGATATTCAAGACTATTTCATCTTGATAGAGTTTGATCAGTCTTATAGTTTTTTAATTAATTGGTCCATTTCTGCTATTTCATCAATTTAGTGAGTATGAAGTTGTTGGTAGTGTTCCTTTATTACCTTTTTAACGGCTACATGATAGTTGTTTTTTTTTTCCTGTTTCATTCTTGAGTTTGATGCTTTGTCTTCTGTGTTTTTTTCCTTTTAATTTGTACTAGAGATTTGTCAACTTTATTAACCTTTTCAAAAAACCAGAATTTTGTTTTATTAACTGCCGTAGTTTAGATATGGTTGGAGAGTGTCCCCCAAAGATTAATGTGCTGGAGGCTTGGTTCTTAGAGTGGCAATGTTGAGAGGTGGTATAACTTTTAAGAGCTGATGTCCACTAGAAGGTGATTAGGTCAATGGGGGGACATCACTCTTGGAAGGGATTAATGCTGTTCTGGCAGACTGAATGAGTTCTCATAAGAGCAAGTTGTTATAAAAAGAGCAAACCAGTATGTGAATCTCTCTGACTCATCTCACCATATGATATCTTCTGCTTGTGCTACTGCAGTTGTGATGCCATCCAGCGTGACATCCTTACCAGAGGTTGAACAGATTGGTTTGCTCAATCTTGACATTCAGCCTCCAAAGCAGTGAGCTAATTAAAACTCTTTAGTTTATAAATCACCAAGCATCAGATATTTTGTTATAAGAACAGAAATGGATTAAGAAATTGACTTTCTTCTGGTTTTAACTTTATTAATTTTTGGTTTTAATAATTTTTTTCCTTTTGCTTACTTTGGGTACATTTTTTCACTTTTTAGTTTCTTGAGGTATGAACTTAACATTATTCATTTAAGACCCACCCATTCTTCTGATGTACATATTTATTGTTATAGATTGTATTCTAAGCACTGCTGTAGCTGCACTGTTGTTAAACTATATAATTTAGTGACATTAAGTAATGTGCAAGCAACCACACTGTCTAGTTCTAAAACTTTTTCATTATCCTTTAAAAAATTCTGTATCTGTTCTATATTCATCAGTCATTTTGTATTCCCCCTTTCCCTCAGTCCCTGGCAACCAATAATCTGCTTTTTATCTGTATAGATTTGTATATTTTGGATATTTCATACATGGAATCATATAATATGTGGCTTTTTATGTCTAGCTCCTTTCAGGTAGCAAAATGCCTTTAAGGTTCATCCATGTTGTAGCATGTATCAACATCTTCAACTCCTTTTCCTCCTCCCTCCTTCCCCAAGCATCTGGTAACCATTATTCTACTTTCAACTTCTGTGAGACTAAAGTTCTTGGATTCCATATATGAGTGAGGTCATGTGGTATTTGTCCTTCTGTGCCTCAATTATTTTCCTAATAGTTCCCCTTCATTTCCATCCATGTTGTCAAAAACGATAAGATTTCATCATTTGTTATGGCTGAATAGTATTTCAGTGCATTTATGGACCACATTTTCTTTATCCGTTCATCAGTTCATGAACTCTTAGGTATTTTCCATTTCTTGGCTATTGTGAGTAATGCTGCAATAAACATAAACATACAGATATTTCTTTGATAGGCTGACCTCATTTCCTTTGACTTTATACCCAGTAGTAGGATTGCTGGGTCACATGGTAGTTCTATTTATAAGTTTTTGAGGAATTTTCATACTGTTTTCCGTAAGGATTGCACTAGTTTACATTCCCACCTTCAATGTGTAACAGTTCCCTTTTCTCCTAGCTTTTGACAATACTTACTATGTTTGTCTTTTTGATATTAGCTATTCCAGCTGGAGTGAGATGATGGCTCATTTTGGTTTTAATTTGCATTTCCCTAATAATTAGTGATATTGAGTGTTTTTTCATATGCTTGCTCACCATTTGTTTATCTTATGGGAAGTGTCTGTTAAGATCATTTGCACATTTATTAGATACATTTGTTTTCCTAATGATTTTTTTTTTTTTTTGGTACCAGGGATTGAACTCAGGGGCACTCGACCACTGAGCCACATCCCCAGCCCTATTTTGTGTTTTATGTAGAGACAGGGTCTCACTGAGTTGCTTAGCACCTCACCATTGCTGAAGCTGCCTTTGAACTCGTGATTCTCCTGCCTCAGCCTCTCTAAGTGCTGGGATTACAGGCATGCGCCACCGCGCCCGGCCTAATGAGTGTTTTGAGTTCCATTGTATATTTGGGTATTAATTCTTTGTTGGATAAATAGTTGGCAATATTCTTTTATTCTGTAGGTTGTCTCTGAAGTCTGTGATTGTCTCCTTTGCTGTGTAGAAATTTTTTAATTTGATGTAACCCCATTTGTAAAGTTTTGCTTTTATTGCTTGGGCTTTTGGGTTCTTATAAAAAAAAATCCTCATCCATTCCAATGTTCTGAGGTATTTTACCTTTGTTTCTTTCTAGTAGTTTCATAGTGTCAAGTCTTATATTTAAGTGTTTAATGAATTTTGAATTGAGAGATAGGGGTCTGCTTTCATTCTTGTGCATGTGAATGTCCAGGTTTTCCAGTACCATATATGGAAAGGATTGTTCTTTTTCTAGTCTGTGTTCTTAGCACCTTTGTCAAAGATTAGTTGACTGTAGATGTGTGAGTTTACATCTAGGCTATTTTGTTTCATTGGTTTATTTGTCTTTTTATGCCACTTTCAAGCTGTTTGATTATTGTATCTTTATAGTGTAGGATAATATGTCCTTTGTTCTCTTTTGCTTTAAGTTGTTTTAGCTATTTGAATTTTTTTGTGTGCGGTTTCATGTGAATTTTAGGATTTAAAGAAGTTTTTGATTCTGTGGAGCATATCATTGATATTTTGAAAGCAATACACTATATGGATTGCTTTTTTTTTTTTAAATAATTTTTTTAGTTGTAGATGGACACAATGTCTTTATTTCATTGCTTTGTATGTGGTGCCGAGGATCGAACCCAGGGCCTCACGCATGCGAGGCAAGCGCTCTACCGCTGAGCTACAATCCCAGCCCTGGATTGCTTTTTTTTTTTTTTTTTAATAATTTTTTAGTTGTTGATGGATTTTTATTTTATTCATTTATTATTTATATGTGGTGCTGAGGATCGAACCCAGTGCCTCACGTATGCTAGACAAGCGCTCTACCACTAAGCCACAACCTCAGCCCCATGGATTGCTTTTTGTAGTTTGTACATTTTAATAATATTGAATCTTCTAATTCTTAACACAGGATATCCTTCCATTTATGTTTCTTTCACCACTGTTTTATAGTTCTTATTGAAGAGCTCTTTCACCTCCTTGGTTAAATTTTATTTCTATGTATTATTATTAATTTTTATAACTATTTTAGGTAGGATTTTTCTTGATTTTTTTAAAAGTAATTTGCTATTGAAATATAGCAGTGCTACTGATTTTTGTATGCTGGCTTTATGTCTTGCAACTTTGCTGAATTTATTAGTTCTAATAAAGTTTTTTGGTAAGAGTCCTTAGGATTTTCTATATATAATGCCCAAGGTTGTAGGTGTGGTGGTGGAGGCAGTCTCTTGGCCTAGCCTTCTGTCTTGTGTGGGTCCAGAGGCTTAGATTGTGGGCATGGCTTAGAGATAGGCACTGTAGTGCTCTGCTCCATACTGGGTTTCATCATGTTGGGTTTAGTGTTGGGTATCAAATTTAATATGGACTTACTTATGACCCTTTCCTTTCACTGTGTGGAAGACATCTGTCTTTATACTGCATTGCTTGGTGTTGCAGGAGGGACGGACGATACAGGCAACTCTTTTTTTCTTGCTCTCTTCAATGTGGCTGTTCCTATAATTACGCTAAATGCAGATACTATGGTCTGTTACCAGGCTTCCTTGGATTTTATTCATTTATTTATTTTCTTCTCCCTTTTTTCCAGTAGTGGGGAATTGAACCCAGGTCCTTGCACATGCCAGACAAGTGCTGTACCTCTGAGCTACATTCCTAGCCCACTCTTAGCTTTTTAAAAAAATATCAGTGTGAGCAACTATTCATGCACCAAACTGCCTCCTTAGCTTTATTAGAAGTGGTTTGGTGCATGAATCGCTGTTCAATCTGATGTTCTGTGGGGAAATGATTGCTGGAAGGATCATACTTGGTCGCCATCTTACTTTATTCCTTGAGTTAATTTTTGCATGTGGTGTAAGATAAGGGTTTAACATGTTTTTTGTTTTGTTTTGTTTTGTTTGTTTTTGTTTTTTGAGTGTGTGTAGTCCTACGTCATTTGTTTGCCCAATTCCATTTGCTAGAGACTGTCCTTTCCTGATTTGATTGTCTTGGCATCCTTACCAAAAATAATTTTGACTGTACATGTGAAGATTTATTTCTGGGCTTTCTATGCTATTCCATTAGTGTGCATGTCTTTATGTAAGTGTCACATTATTTGGTTACTCTAGCTTAGTAGTATGTTTTGAAATTACAAAGTATCAAACATGTAACTTTGCTTTTTTGAAGAAATTATTTAGGGTCCCATGAGAATTCATGTAAATTTATAGGATAAATTATTCTATTTCATTCAATGCCATGGGATTTTGTTAGTGATTGCATTAAATCTGTAGATTGTTTTGGGTAGTATTAACACTGTAACAACAGTAAATCGAACCCTTCAACATGGTTGTCTTTCAGTGTATTTGTATGTGCTTTAATTTCTTTCAGTAACTCTTTGTAGTTTTCAGTACAGAAGTCTTTAGCCTCCTTGGTCAAGTGTGTTCCTGTCATTTTTTCCTATTAGTGGAAGTGTATTCTTGATTTGCTCCTCAGAGTATTCATAATATTCCTGCAACTTTACTCAATTCTGTTATTAGTTTTAATAGACTTTTTTGTGGAATTGAAGTTTTAATTTTGATGAAGTTCACTTTGTTCTTTTGTATTTTGGTGTCAAATCTAAGAAACCACTGCTAAAGTGGTTTCACTCTTTATGACCTTTATATTTTCTTAAAAGAGTTTTGTAGATTTTGTTCTTATATTTATGTCTTTGATCCATTTCAATTAGTTTTTGTAAATGGTATGAGGTTGGGGGGAGTCTCAGTTCCTTTTCATGTATAAATCTATTTGTTATAATACCATTCATTGAGAGAACATTTTTGCCACATTGAATGGTTTGGCACCCTTTTCAAAAATCATCTGTCAGTGGATATATGGGTTTATTTCTAGACTGCTAATTCTGTTCCATAGATTTTTATGTACACTCTTAGGCAAGTAACACTCTGTTTTGATTAGTGTAGCTTTCTAATAAGTTTTGCAATCAGAAAATGTGAATGCTCCAACTTTGTTCATTTTTCACAGGATTGTTTTGACTATTCAAAGTGCCTTGCAAATCCATATAACCTGTAGGGCAAAGTTTTTCATTCTGCAGAACACGCCATTGGAATTTTGATACAGATTGTTTTGAATATCAGATGACTTTGAATTGTAATGCTATCTTAGCAATAGTACATTTTCCAGTTTGTGAACATGAAATGTCTTCCATTTGCTAAACCTTTAATTACTTTCAAAAGCATTTTGTAATTTTCAGTGTGGATGTCTTATTTTTTTAAGAAAATAATTTCTAAATATTTTATATTTTTAATACTGTTAATCAAATACTATTAATCAAATTTCATTTTTGATTATTCATTGTTAATGTATAAAATATAATTTATTTTTGTATATTCATGTTGTAACTGTGATCTTGCCAAACAATGTTTAATATTTATGATTCATTGTGGATTCCTTAGAGTTTTCTATGTTTTATGTTTCAGGAAATATAGTTAGAATCAGTTTTTTGCTTCCCATTATGGATACCTTTTATTTCTTTGTTAAATATAAGCAGTGAAAGCAGGCATCCTTTTTCATTTTCCTGATGTGAAGGGGAAATTTTTCATCCTTTGGCTATTGAATAAGAAATAAACTTCTTTTCATAAATAATCATTTATGAAATGATATTCATGCTGTGGAAGTTCCATTCTATTTCTGGGTTGAAGTTTACAAAATTTTTTTATCATGGAAGAGTTTGGTCTTTGTCATATTTTTCTCTATTAGTAGCAAGGATCATATAATTTTTCACTCTGTTAAGAGTTTTAATTGATACTGTTTTGAAGGCAATCTTTTTTTTTCCATGCTCCCTTTTACAAATCTCTTGTCTAACAATACTATAATTCAGTAAAACATATGTAAGTATGGATTTCTAGTTTTTTAATCACAGTTCATTCATTTTGTATTTGTTGATTTATATCCTTTATCTGTTGGGGAAAACTCTTAGCCATATTTCTTTTGTATGCTATTTCTTTTTCATTTGTCCTGATCATTTATTATTCCAGGTACTGTGCTAAGTAACTTGCCTAGTAGTTTAAATTAGGCCTATGAGAGTACTGAGGAATGTTGCCCCCAGGATGGTGGTGTGGGAGTTACCAGGATTTATTCTCAACAAAACCAAATATGGAAATCTATCCACAAATCAAAATAACCAAGATTGGGCATAAGGGCTGTTATGGTTTAAATTTAGAAATACCACTCCCTAATGCAGCAAGGTTCAGAGGTATAACCCTTAGGCAGTGGCTTGGGCTATTATCTTAAGAATGGATTAATTAATATAGTGGGTTAATAATTTGAACTACTGGGTGGTAACTATAGGTAGGTGGGCATGATTGAAGGAGGTTGATCACTTGGGGCATGACTTGTCCCTGATTCCTCTTGCTATCTTTCTCTGATTCCTGGCTATCAGGATTAAACAATCTTTAGCAACATAGTGGAGAAAAAAAAAAAAAAGAGAAAATTTACATTGAAAGGATCACTGGTGAGATACAAAGAGATGGCTGGAAGCAAAGAAGTTGGAAGCTACTAATACTAGCACTGAGTTGAAACCACCATGGTCCCCAGTGGCTGGCTGTGTAAAGGACTTGGATATTTCTTGCCACTGAGGTAACCAGCAGCCATTTCCCTGAGGGAATCCTAGAGAAGGAGCCAGGGCTATATACCCCTCCTTCACCAAGAAATGGTTGCTGCTTTGAGAAAAGATCCATCACTTCCTTCAGCTCTGTGTGTGCCCACTTTGCAAATGCTCGCTCCGTAGACCCAGGCTCTGTGACTCTATTGGGCCTTCCTATGTTTCAGACACCAGAACTGTCATAATAATGAGCTAGTTCCTGGCCACAGAGCCAAGCCCTTGCTGCCTGATTTCATACTCCAAACCACTGGCTAAATTGCCATGGAGAGCTAGATGCCACTATGACCCTGGAGCCACTTTAACTCGCCTGAGTATGCTGGTGCCTTCATTCATAGCTCTTTGGCTATTGCATAGCACCTGCACTTTGCCTACTGTTACCAACATGGCATGCTCACATTCTGGGCATCAGTGTCGTTAATGTTCCGGATCCCAGAACTGTAATCTTTCCATGTGAACCAAGCTTCAGGTCTCAGTTCTATGACTATAGCACTTGTGCCACTTACCAAACCAATGTCACCATGAGTGCAAGTGAGCCCACAAGCCAGCCTCAGTGCCAGAAAGGATCCCATCAGCCACAGTTTCCTTGGTAGGTATAAAAGATGGGAGGACCTTAGCCATTGCTACCAAAGACCCAGCAATCCTTGCAGCCACTGCAGACATCCATAAAATTAGATAGTGGTATCAGTGAAGTCTTTGTCACCATTGACTTCAGCTAAAATAGCTGCCAAGAGACTATACAACTGACACTTTCACTGGTGCAGAAACCAGTGTATTCCACTAAGAAAGTACCCATGCACTTCCCAATATAAAAGGTCTTCCCATGGCTAAACTAACCTGTTAAGTCTGCATGAGGTGACCCTTCCCTTAAATACATAGACATTGATGTAAGGTAACAAGAAATATGAAAAACCAGAGAGACATAACCAAAAGAGCACAATAATCTCCCAGTAGGAGGCCTCAAGGAAATGGCAAAGTACTAACTGCTCGACAAAGTATTCAAAATAATTGATTTAAGAAAACTAACTGTAGTTCAAAAAAATAAAGAGTAGCAATTCCATGAGAGGAGGCATACAATAAAGACCAAAACTAGAGATTTAGTAGAGATTAAAATTACGGAAAAAATTTAAAAATTTGAAGTTAACACATACAATGAATGAAATGAAAAGTGCAGTGGAGATCATTATTAGCTGAATTGACCAAGCAGAGGAATCTGTGAACTGTAAGAGGTTATTTAACAATAGTCATAAAATGAGAATGAATGAAAAGAAATGAAGAAAGATTATAGAATTTATGGAACCATGCCAAGAGAGCTAATGCTCAAGTTATATGAGGTCAAAAAGGAGACAAGAAAAGAGTAGAAAATTTGTAAAGAAATCGAAGATGGCTTTCCAAATTTAGAAGAAGATATAAATATACAGATACAAGAAGAGGCCTCTCATTAGACTCAATCCAAACAAGACAATATCAGGACTTATTATAATCAAAGTGTTAATCAGATATTCAACAGAGGATCCTGAATGAAAGAAAAGAAACATTGCATATAAAGGAATTTCAATAAGGCTAGCTGTTGATTTGTTTGGCCAGAAGACAATGGGATGATAAATTTAATATGCAGAATGAAAAACTGCCAACCAAGAATATTGTACCATCAAAACTGTCTTTCATAAATGGAGAACTCAGGGTTTTTCCAAGTATACAGAAGCAAAGGATATTCACTATCATTAGACAATTTTACAAGAAAAACTAAAGTGGGTTCTTCAAGCTGAAAAGAAAGGATGTAATTGGTAACATGAAAATATATGGAATTTCATGTTGGCTTAGGAACCGAATTCTTCAACAAGATCCTAAAGCACAAGAAGTAAAATCAGTAATCAATACATGGGATGCTATCAAACTAAAAAACTTCTTCAGAGCAAAGGAAACAATCAAGAACGTGAAGAGAGAGCCTATAGAATGGGAGACAATCTTTGCCACCTGCACCTCAGATAGAGCATTTATATCCAGAATATATAAAGAACTCAATAATCTCAACACCAAAACAAAAACAAAACAAAAAACCAATAGCCCATTCAATAAATAGGCAGAAGAACTGAATAGACACTTTATAGAAGAAGACATATGATCAGTCAATAAATATATGAAAAATGTTCATCCCTAGCAATTAGAGAAATGCAAAATAAAAATACACTGAAATTCCGTCTCACTCCAGTTAGAATGGCAATTACCAAGAATACAAATAACAACAAATGTTGGTGAGAATGTGGGGAAAAGGGTACACTCATACATCGCTGGTGGGACTGCAAATTGGTGCAACCTCTCTGGAAAGCAGTGTGGAGATTCCTCAGAAAAATTGGAATTGAACCACCCTTTGACCCAGTTATCCCACTCCTTGGTGTATACCCAAAGGACTTAAAATCAGCATACTATAGTGATGTGGTCACATCAGTGTTTATAGTAGCTCAATTCACAATAGCTAAGCCATGGAACCAACCTAGGTGCCCCTCAACATATGACTGGGTAAAGAAAATGTGGTATATATGCACAATGAAATATTACTCAGCCATAAAGAATGAAATTATGGCATTTGCCTAAAAATGGATGGAACTGGAGACTATCACGCTAAGTGAAATAAGCCAATCCCCCCAAACCAAAGGCCAAATGTTCTTTCTAATATGTGGATGCTTTCTCACAATAGGCTGAGCAGAGAGGAGTAAGGGTTCACCAGATTGGACAGGGAAGAGTGGGAGAATGAAGAGGGGATGGAAATGAGAAAGACAGTAGAATGAATTGGACATAACTTTTCAATGTTCATATGTGAATATATGACCAGTATAACTCCACATCATGTACAGCCACAAAAATGGGAAGTTATACTTCATGTATGTATATGTCAAAATACATTTGACTGTCATGTGTAACTAAAAAGAACAAATAAAAGTGTTTTTAAAATATATGGAAATATAAAACTTACTGGTAAAAATAAATATACTTCAAATTCAGACTACTCTAATAACATATGATGGTATATAAATCACCCATACCTTGATGTGAAGGTTAGAAGACAAAAGTTTTAAAAATAAGTATACCAGTTGTTTAAAGGACAAAAATGATATTCAGAGATGTTAATTGTGATGTCTAAAATATAAAATATAGCAGGAAGATAGAATAAAAATATTGATTTATTTTATCCAATCAAAATAAAGTTATCATAAACTTAAAAGCCTATTATAGCTCTGTTTTAGGTAAGCCTCATGGTAAACACACACACACACACACACACACACTCCCCCCCACCAGTAAATATGCAGAAGACAAAAAGAATCAAAGCATACTTTTAGCAAAAATTGTCCAATCACCAAGGAAAAGAGCTAGAGAAAAACAACAGAGTATCCATATACCCACACACACCCACAAGTGTGCAAAGTCAGAAAACAATTAACAAAATGACGGTAGTAAGTCCTGTCTATCCATAGTTACCTGCAATGTAAAGGGGTTAAATTCTTCAATTATAAGCTATAAAGTGGCTGAATGGGCTAAAAGTAAAGACTCAAGTATATGCTACTTATAGGAGACTCACTTCATCTTAAAGTATATACAGGTTGAAGGGTGAAGGTAGAGAAAAGATATTACATGCAAACAGAAGCCAATTGAGAGCAGGAATAAGTAAACTTATGTCAGATAAAATAGACTCTAAATAAAAAGTTATCAAAAGAGATAAATTATGTCATTACATAATGATAAAAGGGCCAATTGATGAGTAAGATATAGTAATTGTAAAGATATACACACACATCAGAGCACC